>SJYC01097006.1:0-53524 GCA_006408675.1 Madoqua kirkii
TTCAGAATTTTCAAGAGTTTATTGTGATCCACACAGTCAAAGGCTTTGGCATAGTCAATAAAGCAGAAATAGATGGGTTTTTTTTCTGGAACTCTCTTGCTTTTTGGATGATCCAGCGGATGTTGCCAATTTGATCTGTGGTTCCTCTGCCTTTTAAAAAACCAGCTTGAACATCTGGAAGTTCACAGCTCACATATGCTGAAGCCTGGCATGGAGAATTTTGAGCATTACTTTACTAGCATGTGAGATGAGTGCAATTGTGCGGTAGTCTGAGTACTCTTTGGCATTGTCTTTCTTTGGTCTTGGAATGAAAACTGGCCTTTTCCAGCTCTGTGGCCATTGCTGAGTTTTCCAAATGCTGGCATATTGAGTGTAGCACTTTCATAGCGTCATCTTTCAGGATTTGAAATAGCTCAAGTGGAATTCCATCGCCCCCACTAGCTTTGTTTGTAGTGAATCTTTCTAAAGCCCACTTGACTTCACATTCCAGGATGTCTGGCTCTAGGTGAGTGATCACATCATTGTGATTATCTTGGTCATGAAGATCTTTTTTGTACAGTTCTTCTGTGTATTCTGGCCACCTCTTCTTAATGTATTTTACTTCTGTTAGGTCCCTACAATCTCTCCGTTATTGAGCCCATCTTTGCATGAAATGTTCCCTTGGTATCTCTAATTTTCTTGAAGAGATCTCTAGTATTTCCCATTCTATTGTTTTCCTCTATTTCTTTGCACTGATCGTGGAGGAAGGCTTTCTTATCTCTCCTTGCTATTCTTTGGAACTCTGCATTCAAATGGGTATATTTTCCTTTTCTCCTTTGCTTTTCATTTCCCTTCTTTTCACAGCTATTTGTGAAGCCTCCATGGACAGCCATTTTGCTTTTTTGCATTTGCTTTTCTTGGATAGGTCTTCATTCCTGTCTCCTGTACAATGTCATGAACCTCCATCCAAAGTTCATCAGGCACGCTGCCTGTCGGATCTAGTCCCTTAAATTTATTTCTCACGTCCAATGTAATGTTATAAGGAATTTGATTTAGGTCATACATGAATGGTCTAGTGGTTTCCTCTACTTCTTCAATTTCAGTCTGAATATGGCAATAATCAGCATATCCAAAATCAAGATATAAAAATCATCCATCACTGCCAAAAATGTCCCTTCTTTCGTTTATCACATGTGATAAATGTCTTCCCCTCCAGGCACAGGTAACAGTGGATCTGATGTTTATCACCTAGAACCTCAGAAAACCTCATTTTCCCTTGCTTCTATGGCTCAGCTCCTTTGGGAAATTTATCCATAGGACAGCAAACACAAGGATTCACTGATTCCACAGCCATTTGAAAGGACTTGGCAGGCTTATATAAGATTTTGTACATTTTCTGTTTATTGGACATCAGTTTTCTTCCCACTGTGGGTGTTTTGAGTAACTTTGACGCAGTTCCCTGATGACTAGTAAGAAGTCATTCAGTGCTGTCCATTATGGCCAGTCTCTTGCAATGTGTCTGCTCAGTTCAATTCATTCACTCAGTCGTGTCCGACTCCTTGTGCCCTCATGGACTGCAGCACGCCAGGCCTCCCTGTCCATCACCATCACCCGGAGCTTGCTCACACTCACGTCCATTGAGTCGGTGATGCCATCCAACCGTCTCATCCTCTGCCATCCCCTTCTCCTGCCCTCAATCTCTCCCAGCATCAGGGTCTTTTCTAGGCACTCAGTCTCCTCACTAACTTATCCAATTCTTTTTGGATTCTTTCCTTTTGAATATTTGTTTGGTGTGCATTCTTCATGTGTGCCAAATATATGTATGTGTCTCACATACGTGTAGAAAGAGATATATAAGACCACGAAGTTCTTTGTTATACAGGTGATTTGCACCTAATTATCAGATATTGGACGATCATTCACTCTGTGAAATGTCATGTGTACTTTGCATGTCTGTGTGTGTATGATGTGTCTGCACACACAGATGTCCTTTCCTGTGAATTCTTCTTAAGCTGCCATATTTATGTATTTTAAATTGATTTAGTTGTGGTGGGTCTTTGTTGCTGCACCCAGGCTCTCTTTGGTTGCAGTGAGTGGGGCTACTCTCCTGTTGTGACGTGCAGATTGCTCACTGCATTGGCATCGCTCGTGGTGGAGCACGGGCATAGGCAAGCTGGCTTCAGCGGTTGTGGTGCCAAAGGCCTCTTCTGTCCTACAGCATATGGGATTCTCCCTGACCAGGGTCAAGCTTGTGACCCCTGTGCTGGCTGGTGGATTCATATCCACTGGACCCCCACGAAGTCCTCTTTGCTGTTTTTATACAAGAAGAGTCTGTTTCTGATAAAATTTATAAGTGTTTTCTCTAATTTCTTGTACTTTGGGGCTATGATATCATCACAGAATACACGGCCAGGGTTGCCAGTCAACTAAGGTCTGTTTCGGTAGCTGTGCTTCTCAGCTTTAAGGAAAGGATTAAAAGCAAGGCGCTGTTTTCCTTCCTTCCTAAAATTCTGGATCTCTCCATGTTTATTTGTTTGTAAACATGACTTCGTTTGTATTTGCAGTTAATCTTTGGAACTATGCCCAGATTTCATGTGCTGACATGACAGACTTGTCATTTGATACTTACTTGATGTTACACACATTTCTTCTCTGGTGAACGTCATACTGTTCAGAGACACAGACATGATACCTGACACGGGACCTTAGAAGGGTGAAACAAATGACTTGTCACATTTTTATCAGTTTCATCAACCAACTTAAATATCTTTTGTTTTTAAGGAAGTATCCCGTGTGGAGACCATTTTTCATTTGTGGAGAATTGGTCAGTAAAGCTCAGTTCAGTTCAGTGGCTCAGTCTGAACTGATGGGATCTTATATTTACACATATGAATGTAAGTATGAGTATTTTAGTGGTAAGCAAATGTTTGGCTGGAAATCTCGGTATAACTTCCCTCAAGAACTCCATATATCTGATTCTAGTTTTACTAACAATTACAAGTAGCACCAGGCGCTGGTCCTAAAACTTCTGAGCACCTCATTTGTCATGAACACAGTGTCCAATCACAGAACTTGGATGGCCCCTCACAACGATGAGGGACCTGTTGCTGCTGTCATTTAGTCTGAGTCGCATCTGACTCTTTGTGACCCTCTGGAGTGTAGCCCAAGAGGCTGCTCGGTCCATGGGATTCTCCAGGCAAAAGTACTGAAGAGGATTGCCATTTCCTCTTCCAGGAGATCTTCCCCACCTGAGGGATTGAACCTGCCTGTCTCGTCTCCAGACAGGTTCTTTACCACTAGCGCCACCTGGGAAGCCCATGAGCAATCTGAGGACACGCATACTGCTAAGCCACATCAGTCGTGTCCAACTCTGCGCGACCCCATAGACGGCGGCCCACCAGGCTCCCCCGTCCCTGGGATTCTCCAGGCAAGAACCCTGGAGTGGGGTGCCGTTTCCTTCTCCAGTGCATGAAAGTGGAAAATGGAAAGTGAAAGTGAAGTCGCTCAGTCGTGTCTGACTCCTAGCGACCCCATGGACACCAGGCTCCTCTGTCCATAGGATTTTCCAGGCAAGAGTACTGGAGTACATATTCTGACTTCAATAGTCCCAGTGTTACCCAAGCCTCATAAACTCACTGTGGCCTTGGGCAAGCTGAATACACCTTGCCTGGGGCTACGAGACTATAAAGCAGCTTCAGCTAGTAATTTTCTCCTTCCCAAGCAGACTAGCAAGAGTGTTTGTACACTGAGCAGTGGTGTTTCAATGTTTTGGGAACACAGGTGGGCGATTTTTCCTCCGGACATGCTGAGTGATTGTGGGAAGGTGTGATGGAGGCCAGGAGAGAAAGAATGGATGTAGACAGTGTATAGGTGACACACAGTAGGTCCGAGTTGCTTCTTGTCCAGAAACGCGGTGCTGAGTAGACGGGATGGGCAGAGAGGAGGGGCGGCCCTTCACGTGGGGACGGGACTCACTGCTTGGAGGTCACTGCCTGCATTTCCCAGCAGGTAAGGTGTCTTCACACCAACATACAAGGCTGTGGGCCTGTCATACCCCAGAATGCCGGGCAGGGGAAACACAGCAATTAAAGTGTTCAGAAGGTTGCCTGGTCCAGTGTAGGCATGCAGGAACACAAGGTTATGAATGGTAAACTGATTTTGGTCAGGAGAAATCAATTTCAAGTCCGGGAAATTGAAATACAAAGACTTTTTGAACTGGATTTCGATAATATGCTCATGCTGTTTAAAAAGCTGCTGGGGACATCCCTGGTGATGCAATGGTGAAGAATCCACCTGCCAGTGCAGGGAAGACAGGTTGGATCCTTGGTCTGGGTCAATCCCACATGACTCGGGGGAATGAATCTCGTGTACCACAGCTACTGATCCTGTGGTCTAGATCCCGGGGGTTGGGCATACTGACCCCCAATCCACAACCACTGAAGCCTACAACCCCTAGAGCCCGTGGTCCACAACACGGGAAGCCACGCAAGGCGGAGCCGGGGCACTGCACCTAAGAGTAGGGGCTGCTCACTGCTCGTGGAGAAAGCCCGCACAGCCGCAAAGACCCAGGAGAGCCGGACAGAAACAGACTAGGTGAAGACATTTTAAAAACCCTGCTAGGTCCATCACATCACATGCTCTAGAAGGCATCCTAGAAGACAGCAAGAAGTGACTGGTTATCTGTAAGAAAAGGTGGGGATGAGGAAACAGACTGTGAGCTCTCCTTGCTGTCATAAGAATAAAAGTGTTCAGAGCCCCCACGAACTGACACACACATCCACGCAGCACGGACTGTTCTTAATGCCTGAAACATGCGACATACATCTAAATGAGAATAAATTAAGGCGGTGGTGTATATGCAAATTTTCTCTCTCTCACAGATAATGGTAAAAATACAATTGAATTTACTCACGTTTCCGAGAAAGCTCTGGTAGCAGTTAATGTCAACGTGGATGAAACAGGCCAGGAGACAGAACAGGTTCTACTCTTCGGTATGTATGACATCCCATAGTTCCCATTGCCATTGTCACATAGTAGGACCACTGTCAGGGCTTCCATTCAGAATCTCAGGAGGTGCTGACGATATTGAGTATTCAGTGTAGAAGACCTGGATCTTTCACTGTTAAGGATCCGGGAAGGTAATCTACCAAGAAACAGGTGATCGGGTGTGTATGTCACATTATCAAACATTTCCAAATAATTCCTACCTGTTGAAACTAAAAAAATTGATTGCTACTAGAAGTTGTTTTTAACGTGTCAACTAATTGCAAGGTGTGACTGTAATGAGTCTGGCCTCAGAGGCTTTATTTTATACAAGTTTGCCCATGCACTCAAAGCCTTGGGATAAAACCTTTTTAAGTTAATCTTTATCCTGTTCAGTTATCCAAATACATTGTCTTCTCCATACTGACATCATCTCAAATAACCACAAAGAAGCACTAAGCAGTGTGTGAACCAAGAGGCTCTCAGCTGTCTATATCAGAAAAGGTACTGGGTAGAGTGGTGCAGTATTAAAGGATAAATCATCTCCCCCTATTTTGTGTGATGTAGTGAATATGTCTGTCAGGGGAGAACCCTGCTTCCTATTTATTTGGATTCAGAACAAGACCTGAGTGGCAGGTACAGACACTAGGACTTTAGTCAAGGAGTAAGTGGTTTCTCACCATTACGGAAGGAGCCCCAAATTCACGGAGCCCTATGAGTTTTTGTGGTCCTGTTTCTGATGCTGGAGTGGAGGACTAGTTACAGAGCTGGACAGGGGATAATTTTTCAGAGAGACAGCAGTGTCATGGGAAATGGTAACTGAGACTTCTTCAACTATTCCAAGTGAAATCTGATAGGCACATTGTTTTCATTCTGTAAGACGACATTTTGAGGGCTTCTAACTTGTAAATTTCTACCTCTTGCATGGTGACACTCAGGACAAGATAATGCCATTGATGAGGAAGGCTTCAAGAAGTTCAAGGAGGAGACTGACAAACGGGGGATTTCAGAAGAAAACACCAAGGATTTAACCAGCCATGGTAATGGAAGTATATTTTTTTCTGAACATACCTTTCAAATCATATGTAAATATGCTATCAGGAAACAAATCAAGTTATTGACAATATGTTTGTCCATAAGTAATCATTTACATAATCTCTTACTTAAAAGGAAAAAATAAGCTTGCAAAATTTAGGGAATGCTAGTAACTGGTTCTTTTTTCGTCTAGATGAATGTGTTTCCGTGGCATGAACATAACTTGAAACACCGTAATTGTAAGTAAGCATGGTCTGTTATTAGTACTGCTTCATCAAATATATCACCAAGTACACTTTGTGATTTCATGCCTGCCAAATTTTGTAGGCAACAGTCCTTTTTTTTTTTTTTACCTTTTTGTTTGTTTGTTTTTTAATTAATTAATTTATTACTATTATTTTTTTACTTTACAATATTGTATTGGTTTTGCCACACATCAACATGAATCTGCCATGGGTGTACGTGTGTTCCTAATCCCCAACCCCCGTCCCACCTGCCCCCACCCATCCCTCCGGGTCATCCCAGTGCACCAGCTTTGGCCAATACTTTACATTCTATCACTAGAGACTTTTCTCTTACATTAGATAATTTCTCTTCTCTCGAGCCATATTGAATCGCAGAAGAGTTGGTAGATTCATGCTGAGCAGCTGTGGTGGGAAAGCCTTCCCTGCAGGAAGCTTGCAGACCAGAGTCATCAAAGAGAAGCAGGAATGGCCACAAGCTGGTGAAAACGAATTAGTATTACTGTCAGTCCCGACCTCGTGTCCATACACACCCCTCCTTCAGAAAAACTGAAGTTAAAGAGAGCTCATGTTTTCTGTGGGACCTGTGTGTAAACTCACACGATTCTGACAGAACCAGAGGGGCTTTCCAAGCACAATGTCTGAAACATGCATTTGAATTATATTCCCATTCAGAAGGTGATTTTGTTAAAGTAAGATCTTTAAACTTTCTAAACTAAGACAGCCTCAGAAAACAACACGGATAAGGCTAAAGTGTGGCTTCTAATTTTCTATGGAGAAAGAAAAATGAAGGAAAAAGAACAAAGAAAAATCCTCACTTCCAGGCAAATATGATAAGAAAGCTGTGGTACATATATTCCATGTAATATTACTCAGCCACAAAAAGGATGACATCACACCATTTGCAGCAACATACACTGGCCTGAGAGACTGTCATACTAAGCGAAATCTTAGTTTTCTGAATGTTGAGCTTTAAGCCAACTTTTCACTCTCCTCTTTCACTTTCATTAAGAGGCTCTTTAGTTCTTTGAGGAACAGATACTTTTGAACTGTGGTGTTGGAGAAGAGTCAGATGGAAAGACAAGTACCGTATGATATCGCTTATATGGGGAACCTAAAATGTGACCCGAAGGACCATATTTACAACGCAGAAAGAGACGCGCAGACATAGAGAAAACATTTGTGGTTGCCAAGGGGGAAGGGTAGGGCAAGAGAAGGATTGGGAGTTTGCGGTTATTCTATGCAGGATGGAAAGACCACAAACCCCTCCAGTCTAGTACAGGGAAGAATATGCAACTCTGAAAAAACCTAATTGGGAAAAGCATCTATGGCTATATGAATGGCTGTGTGTGTGAAGAAACTTCACACTGCTGAACACCAGAAACATTAATAACCAACTAGTCTCCAATGTGGGCCTCTCTGAGAGCTCAGTTGCTTAAGAATCGATCTGCAGGGTGGGAGACTCAGTTTCAATTCTGGGGACAGGAAGATCTGTTGGAGAAGGGATAGGCTATCCATTTCACTATTCATGGGCTTTTCTTGTGGCTCAGCAGGTAAAAAAGAGTTAAAAAATAAAAATTCTTGAAGACCCAAAAGACAAAACGTGTGTGATTAGAGGCATGTATTCCAGACACAGACCTGAACTTGCATTCTGAAATCAACAATACTAGAATCCATCCCAAATGGGAAAGGTTGCCCCATATGGACATCTTGGGAAAATTCCACATGGACTCCCACCTACATCACAGAGATGTGGAGTAAGAGGTCACCAGGATTCTGAGTTGCATCACCTACCAGCTCCTGTTACCCTGGACATCGACTGCATGAGGCTCACGCCCATCAGCCGTCACACAGTCAGCTCTGCTAAAGCTCTGGTTCTGTGTTTTCACCTACAGAGAGAGTCACTGAGACCAGACACCTCCTCTTCCCCATGGAATCAAGATCAACAACATGAAGATGACTTTCCTGTTTCCTGATTATCGTGATCCTTCTCTCTTCACACTCACACTCTTTTCCCATCTCATCTCTCCTGGTCACTAATTGTGTCCTGTGTGGTGGTATTTGATTTCTGACGGTTTAAATAAATTGGTTGCATATAGCCCAGATTCCCATGTGTCTTTGTTGAAAGTCTCTGTTTTAAAATACACAAATCTGCACAGTAAATTTAACTCTCTGGAAACGTATGCATGTCCTAAGATAGGTGTTTATCAGAGACAGTTCTGAGAAGGATGAACTGGCGATGCCATAGAGGTGTCCAAGGCTGAAGGAGAAAAAGGTCTAACCCACCATGGGACAAGGGGCAGCGTGATGAACCTCCTACTGCAGCGGGAGGGGGCGGTCTGCTCAAGAAGGATGTCCCTAGAAAGCAGTGTGCTCATTGCAGGGGAAGGAGGTGGTGTTCCGCTCTCTGAGCTTCATAGAGAGGAAATGTAAGGTCCCATGGACCACAGCTGTGGGGAAACGTATAATCTCACAGCACCAGCCCTTCTGCAACTGAGCTGAAGGACGGATAGTTCTTGACGACTGGATCAGTGGGAAGGAAAGAGTCCCTGAGACCAGACAGCTCCTTCTCTGCACAGCATCGAGATCAATAACACAAGGACGACTTTCCTGGTTCCTGATCAACACGATCCTTCTCTCTTCACACTCACACTCCATTTCCCATCTCATCTCTCCTGGTCACTAATCACGTCTGGTCTGGTGGTGGTTGATTTCTGAAGGTTTAAATAATCTGGTTAATTTACAATCAATTTACATGTGTTTGTTCCAAAAGCCCCCATTTTCTAACACACAAAAATGCACACTAAACTTAACCACCCAGAAACATATGCCTCTAAGAGGTTAGCTTTCCCTCCAGAGACAATGATGGGTAAATAGAGATGATCTAGAGGTGTCCAGATGGGAAAGAGGAAAAGGACCGAGCAATCAACGGTCAGAGGACAAGGCTCTGCTTCTCATACTGCAGTGGGAGGGGGCAGTCTGGTCAAGAAACACGTCCCTAGAGAGCACCTCACTCATAACAGGAAGGGAACCTGAATTCCAGTCTCTGAGCTTCATAGACAGGAAGCATAAGAAGCCACAACTGAGGGAAAATGTGTGTTCTGAGAGCGTCAGCACTTCTGCAGTTGAGCTGGAGGACGGACACTCCTTAACGTTTGAGTCTCTGGGAAGCAAAGGTGGAGCAGCTCCTGAGCTTTGGTCAGTTCTTAGGATCTTGACTCAGGGCAGTGTGCACAAGTACAAGGTGATTGACAGCTCAGCCAAGAAGTTGTGAGTCTTCATAACATTTAAAGGTGGTCTTCCAGCCTCTTAGGTTTCCAACACCAGTGGATGCTAAGATTTCCAAGGATTGACCTTCTCACGGTCATGGGCAGAACACACACCAGTCAGCTCCCCATGGCGGTCAAGCTGTTTGCAGTCTACAGGAACGAGCCCTCTCAAGATATAGAACTGATACCAAGTGTTGGAGCCTACAACTACAATATTTGATCTAAGAGCTGGGAAAATAATCGTAGAAGTAAGGTAACAAAATTAATGTTTCAGATCCTATATACACACGGCCTCCAGATGGGCTACAGCTGGCTGGCCATTTTCAAAGAAACCAGTAATGAATCTTTCCACGGCTTCAGTTCAGTTCAGTGCAGTTGCTCAATCGTGTCCAACTCTTTGTGACCCCATGAGCTGCAGCACGCTAGGCCCTCTTGTCCATTACAAACTCCCAGAGCCTACCCAAACTCATGGGCATTGAGTTGCCATCCAGCCATCTCATCCTCTATTGTCCCCTTCTCTTCCTGCCCTCAATCTCTCCCAACATCAGGGTCATTTTAAATGAGTTAGCTCTTCACATCAGGTAGCCAAAGGATTGGAGTTTCAGCTTCCGCATCAGTCCTTCCATGAATACCCAGGACGGATTTCCTTTAGAATGGACTGGTTGTATTTTACTGCAGTCCGAGGGACTCTCAAGAATCTTCTCCAACACTTCAGTTCAAAAGCATCAGTTCCTTAGCACTCAGCTTTCTTTATAGTCCAACTCTCACATCCGTACATGCCTACTGGAAAAACCAGAGCCTTGACTAGATGGAACTTCGTTGGCCAAGTACTGTTTCTGCTTTTTAATATACTGTCTAGGTTGGTCATAGCTTTTCTCCCAAGGAATAAGCGTCTTTTAATTTCATGGCTGCAGTCACCATCTGTGGTGATTTTGGAGCCCCTCCCCCACATAAAATCTGCCACTGTTTCCCTGTTTTCTCATCTATTTGCCATGAAATGATGGGAGTGGATGCCATGATCTTACTTATCTAAATGTTGAGCTTTAAGCCAACCTTTTCATTTTCCTCTTTCACTTTTGTCAAGAGGCTCTTGGCTCTTTAGTTCTTCTTCACTTTCTGCCATAAGGGTGATGTCATCTACATATCTGAGGTTATTGATATTTCTCCAGCAATCTTGATTCCAGCTTGTGCTTCTTCCAGCCCAGCGTTTCTCATGGTGTACTCTGCACATAAGCTGGAGACTTAAAATCACACATGCCTTAGAGACAAAAAAGCAAAGAATAAAACAGGAGCATAATTGCCACAAATTAAAAAAGAAATCTAAAAATGGTACCCATGCAAAAATTTTAAAAAGTGAACAAACTTGTAGAATTCTGATGGATACAGCCAACCAAGGCAAACTCTCAAAACACATTTGTACTTTGTGTGCTCAAGTCGTGTTGTGTTCTTCTCACAGATACACACTCAACTCCCTCTTCCAACGATAGTCAGAGCATCACTCAAAACCTTCTCTATGGAAATATTCCTTCTTTCCAAAACGGGATCCAAGCACACTCTGAGTTCCCAGCATTTTTATTCCTCACCCTACAACTCTGGCAACTGTTTCTTAGCTGTGGTTCATCTGTATCTGACTCCTTCCATGGAGAGGTGGCTCACTGGACCATGTACTGAGTCTACCTGCTTCCTGCTGCATTCTGAGGCTCGGGGTCTTGTTGGCACTAAATCTGGATTTACTGAATTCAGGATAAAGCAGGACATGAGGAATCTTACAGAACACACGTTCTTAATTATGCACATGTAGGTAAATGTTTGCAGCATGTGGTCCTCTAGTCTGTTCCTGTGAGGTAAAGGAGAAATCAAGACATTGTGCAGAGAACGAAACGCTTCTTTCACTCGTGCACTTACCTTGAGAAGGGTGAGTCTCAGATTTACTGTTGATATTGGCTCTTGTTTCCAACCTAACTTAGTTAAGACACATCCTTTACTACATAGGTTGGAGGGGTGAAGAACTTGTATCTCTATAAATGAAATTAATAACACACTTGGATCAAGGAGTGAGTCAAGAGGCTGACTGACTGAAATTTCCACAGAGGAATTAACTGTCCATAATTCAGTAAAGCTAACATGCATGATGCAAAGAAAACAGACACTGACCCATAAATACCAGTACTGGAGCATAGAAACAAAGGTGCCCAGTGGCAAGACACAATGGGACCTTTCTCCATGGGACCAGCCCTCTCTGACATGTGTAGGAAATTTCCTCTTGTCCACGTCAACCTGGAAGCCTAAAAGTTTCCAAAGGATTAGGAAGGTCATGGATGCGTCGCTCTTCTTTTTATTCACCTCTCTCTGTGCCTGTCTACCTCGAGAGCTTCGAGACGTTCTCAAAGGCAAAAGGAGCTCAAAGGAAGCTCTGAGTGGTGAGAATTTCTAGCAGGAAACGTTGAGCTAAAGTATAGATGTTACCTGCTTGTTCATATTGAGTGCTTATCTGTCTTTTATTGGACTCTGTGCACCTCAAAATATTACTCTGACATTTAGTGGAAAACATGATAACTCTGTCCTTAGGCTAATGGGGGACCCTTGGGAGCTGTGCTGAAATGTCCAACCTGGTCACCATCAGGGCAATCTCTTCTCTGTGTTACCTGCTTCTAGGTGGGGACTCCCTAGAGAATAAGATGGACATCTTCCTTCTGTCCTTATACAATCCTGTTTGTCTAACTTTGCTTCCCTGGTGGCTCAGATGGTAAGGAATTTGACCGCAATGCAAAAGACTCAGGTTAGATCCCTGGGTTGGGAAGATCCCTTGGAGAAGGGAATGACTCCTCACTCCAGTACTCTTGCCTGGAGAATCCCAAGGAGATGAGCCTGGTGGAATACATCCATGGGGTTGCAAAGAGTCGGACACAATTGAGGGACAGTGTCACTTGTCTAACCGAACCTTGATGAATGTCTTTCCCTCATGTCAAGGGGCTCATGGACAGCCAGTCACTGTCGGAGTGCTGGCTGTCTTCTAGAAACTCCTGGCCCAGTGCCCCCCAACCTTCCAGATCCTTCTTCCCTGCCCACTGGACAGTGCTGTCCAGGACCCCTTCTTTGGAGCCCACACTCACATGCATGTGACTTGAACCTTTGGACATGGCTCTGGATTCAGAGTCCTTCACAGGCCCTTTTGTCTTTCTTTTCACCAAGAAATGGTCCTATTATTCACAGGGCTGCCCAAATTTGCTCATCAGCAACAAAAACCCCAGGAAACACTCTGAATTTGGACTGCCCTGGTGGCCCAGGGGTGAAGACACACTTTCTCTACAGGGGCTGCTGGTTCAATACCTGGTCAGGGAGCTAAGATCCTTGGTTGAGAAAATGAGTAAGAACAGATTCTTTGACTGTTTGAGCAACCTTGAAAATAACTAGGCATTTAGAATTTGCAAACTTTTTTTTTCTTTAAAAATCCTAAATATCAGAAGAACTACTGTCTTGTAGTCTCACCTGCCTGAGAAATAACTGAGTCAATGAGTGAATGATATATTACAGATGGGATGGATAAAGGGGTGTCTTCAAAGGGAGAGATGAAAATGCATTGCTGACATATGCTTTCAGAGCATGTTAAGGGGGCACTGCTCAGATCATGCTCTTAGTTATGAGGACAGAGCCTGCTGTGGGGCAGGAGGAGCTGATTAACTTAGTGCTGATGTCCTCCTAACTGCAGAGAAGTAGGAGTCTTTCTAAGGTTCTCTTAGGAAGTCAGTTAACTTCCTGAAACCACACAGTCAGTTTTACTTTAAGAAAATAAAGACACAGATGTATAGAACGGACTTTTGGCCTCTGAGGGAGAGGGTGGGATGATCTGGGAGAATGGCACTGAAACATGTATACTATCATGTAAGAAATGAAGTGCCAGTCTATGTTTGATACAGGATACAGGATGCTTGGGGCTGGTGCATGGGGATGATCCAGAGAGATGATATGGGGTGAGAGGTGGGAGAGGGTTTCAGGATTGGGAGCTCATGTACACCTGTGGCTGATTCATGTCAATGTATGGCAAAACCAATACAGTATTGTAAAGTAGAATCAAGTAAAAAAAATAAAATAAAATAAAATTTTAAACCTGGACAGTTTATCCCATGTTGGCTCTCAAGATGCAAAGGAAAATACATCCTCCTGACCTGAAATATGGGAAGCGTCTTGTGATTTCTCACTCACTCTAAAGGTCAAACGTCCAGATTCACTCAACCTTCTCCTAAAACAGTCCTCAGGATTAAATGAGAAAATGCCACAGAAGTTCATCCCTGTGAAGCAGGATATTGAAGATGACTTCTGTGTAACTTTGGGCGTAGGAAGGACAATCATTGGTTCATGATATCACACCAACATAGCGATCCTATAAAAAGTGGCACCAATTCCCGTCCTCTCCAGCCTCTGGGTCACCCTCAGCCCTGACAGAAGAAAGTCCACAAGAGACCCAACATGAAGGTTCTCTTCCTGACTCTTCTCCTTGGTCTGGTTTGTTCTGCCCAAGAAGAGGAAGCTGAGCAAAGTGTCTCAGAGGTACCAGGGATGGTCTGATCTGGGAGGAGGTCTTGGCTGTGTGTGTGTGTGTGTGTGTGTGTGTGTGTTCACTTTTTATGGCTTTGTTTTCTGGATTCGTAAGTGGAGCCGTGTCCCTTCAACTCAGTATTGCTCCATTTACAGGCTCTAGACCTCTTCCATTTGCTGTCTCTATCATCTCTACTGTGTATCGGTTGACCCTTAAGAATTTTTCCTCGTTCTCGTAACAGACAAAGAGGACCAGCAAAACAGCTGTTGGATTCAAGTTCTTGCATTTGACATCAGAGCTTAAGCTAGCTCAGAAATGTCTCCATTCCTCCTTCTTCTCAGACTTCAGTGTTACATTATTTCATCAATCCTTCTTTGTTCAGTTAAGTTACATAAAGTGTACTGATGTGCAGAAAGGATGGGAAACTTAGGTGGTGTGATGCCAGATGAAAGTGAAAAACAAGCACAAAAACGTCTAACAGGAATTTCGTTGTTAGCTTTCAGGAATATGGACACCCGTGTTCACTGCCACCGTGAACCTAGCGAGTCCCGATGAGAAAGTGTCCTGCGGGCTTTACTTGTGCCATCTCGTGTTTAATGAGAAAGAGGGCACAATAGACTTCGATATTTATGTTGAGTAAGTAAGCCTACCCAGAGGGAAAATACCGATAAACCCCCGAGCCTGCGGGAGGGTGTGTCTTCCCCGTTTGCAGGGAGCTCTCTAGGTGATGTTGCAAGCATGGCACCCTGAGCTGTGGGGCTGAGCAGGGTCTCTGAGCTGGGGGCGGTGGGGCAGTTCCCCTGAGAGCCTCCGGGGAATGCCCTGGAACGTTTGCCTGGGGAGGGAGGGCAGTCCCAGAAGCTCCACTGGCATCAACACACTACAGGCAAGAGGGACATGGCAGTGGGGAGAGGCTTGTGTCCTGGAGCCCACAGTCCCCACGAGCGGCTTGACCCCTTCCTGGGGAATCTGTACGAGATGGTTCCACTGAGCCCAGAAGCTGAGGGCGGGGGGAGAGCACACAGTGAGCTCTGCCCGCGGGGCGTCCTCACGGGAGGTTTCATCACCACTGGGTTTACTAAAGACCCACAGCCCCAAGGACCACTCTGCGAATGTCCACTACACTGCAGATGGTTTACTGAGAACATGCAAACTCAGGGGTGTATGTTGCTGCTGCTGCTAAGTCACGTCAGTCATGTCCGACTCTGTGCGACCCCATAGACGGCAGCCCACCAGGCTCTACTGTCCCTGGGAGTCTCCAGGCAAGAACAGTGGAGTGGGTTGCCATTTTCTTCTCCAATGCATGAGAGTGAAAAGTGAAAGGGAAGGCGCTCAGTCATGTCCAACTCTTCACAACCCCATGGACTGCAGCCCACCAGGCTCCTCTGTCCATGGGATTTTCCAGGCAAGAGTACTGGAGTGGGGTGCCTTTTCCTTCTCCTATGCATGAGAGTGAAAAGTAAAAGTGAAGTCACTCAGGGAGGAATAAAAACATTAAGAAATAACAACTACAAGATTTCTTCTCAGAGAGACCAGTTTATAAATATATAAATGTGTAATTGTTTATATATTGCATATGTAATATGTGAGAGTTTAGTTACCATCAATTACAACCACACATACAGACACAAACACACAGAGACACACATATAAGCATATGCATAATCCTTCTCCTATGCATGAGAGTGAAAAGTAAAAGTGAAGTCACTCAGGGAGGAATAAAAACATTAAGAAATAACAGCTATGAGATTTCTTCTCAGAGAGACCAGTTTATAGATATATAAATGTGTAATTGTTTATATATTACATATGTAATATATAAGAGTTTAGTTACCATCAATTACAACCATACATACAGACACAAACACACAGAGATACACACACAAGCATATGCATATCCTATCAGAGGAGATATAACTGTCTGTTTTCACTGTTTTTTGCAAAGAATACCATATTATCTTCCTCTTTGCCATTTTAACAATGTTTGAACTCTGATTTTTTCAAACAGAAAATTGGCTTTCTGTTGGGAAAAACTGGGAAAATTGGTTCCCAAGGTGGTTGCACCTTGGGAAGTCAACTGCACTAAAGTGTATTTGCTGCTGCTGCTGCTGCTAAGTCACTTCAGTCGTGTCCAACTTTGTGTCACCCCATAGATTCTCCAGGCAAGAACCCTGGAGTGCATTGCCATTCCCTTCTCCAATGCATGAGAGTGAAAAGTGAAAGGGAAGTCACTCAGTCGTGTCCGACTCTGTGCGACCCCATAGACAGCAGCCCTCCAGGCTTCCCTAGCCCTGGGATTCTCCAGGCAAGAACACTGGATGGGTCACCATTTCCAATGTACTGAAATGAACGCATCTTGGTGCATAGTTGAGGGTGTTTTTTACACCTGCCAACCTTTTTCATGACCTTCACAGCCAAATTGAACAGGCCTCCATCTCTGCCAAGTCTCTTTGCCTTGTCATTAAATGTCTCCCCCTTGAGCCACAGGTAGCAACGCTCCTCCTTCCTCTCGGCTCTTCTAGAACTTCAGATGGCCACATTAGGAGACCTGCATCATCTTCCTCAGTTTCTATCACTCAGCAGCATGTTTTAAAGATTAGTCTCTGTCTCTGCATATGGAGGGAGTCACATTCTTCAAGTCAAGTGAAAGGATATTGCTCGCATATATAAAATTTTGTATATTTTCCAGGTACTGCAAAACGGGTTCGTTTCCACTTTGTGGTTGTTCTGAGTAACTTCAATGCGCTTTCTTAATGCCTAATAACAGTGAACACAATTCATTACGGACCTTCTTTGCCAAGTTGTCTGTTCAAAAATGATTCCAATTCTTGGCTTATTTCCTTTTTAATATTTTTTTCATAGCTTGCTTCCTTTGTGACAAACACACCTTTTGTCACATATGACATAAATGATATCAGTCAAAGTTTTCCATTATACAGCTGACAACTTATCTATATCATACATTATATATAATTTCCTTGTATCACAGAAACATACATTGTCCTTCTTTGCTTATGTGTGTGCATGTCAATATATCTGCATAGGTACATGTGTCTTTAAGCATCTAATTCTCTTATGGTGTTGTGAGGGAAGAAGAGTTATGTGTTTTGATTACACAAAGTTCTCTAACTGTCTGTGATTTTTTTCCTCTCGTATTATCTGATGAATCATTGCCCGGGTTGTGAGCTTTCAACCTGACTTACCTTGTGTGTGCATTTTATCTCGAACTCCTATTCAGATTTAATGTGCACACACACCATCCTTGTCACTTCACAGTTGACCTTAGAGAACATATTTCTTGTCTTTTTAAGGTTACATGGCTCACAGCCTCACAACCCATCTTTGGTGAGAAACAAAGGAAATCTTAATTGCGTGTCAAATGTGTTCATTATTTTAATCACCCAACCTGAATATATTCTGTTTTGAAGGGTGGATGGAGAATGGAGAATAATACATGTCACGGGAAAAAGGCAAGATGACCAAATTTACATTCCTGACAGTAAGTATGAGTGTTTCTCTGGTCAGAGTATCTTTGGGTGGAAATTTTGGCACAACATCCTTCACTAACCCCACGTACCTCCATTCTGCTCCTACTAACAATCAGAGGGGTGAGCAGGCTCCAGTCCCTAAGATTTCCAAGCACTTTACAGATAATGGTTGAAACAAAAAGGTTGAAAGTCTCCCCCTAATTAGGAATGTTACTCAGTGAGACAGAGGAGCTTGGTGGGCTACAGTCCATGGGGTCACAAAGAGTCAGACAGGACTGAGTGGCTAAACACGCACACGCTCAACGTGAGCAAGATAAGTAGGCCTGTATTTCATACAGTTCTAATTACAATAGCCTTACAAAATGACATCTCAAAGTTATCTTCAGTCTGCACCTCGGCATCACTCGTTCTGTGGAAAACAGCCTTAAAACGTCTTAGGCTCAGTGGATGACCTTGAACCCAAGGAAATCATGCTGAGTTCAGCCATAAAGGCAGCTGCTGCTCAAAGCCATCGGCATATGGGCTAAGGTTTCTATTTCTTAGCCACTATAACAGCCCTAAACACATTACTAATTTTACATGGCCTAAGGGGTGCCTATTTGACCCATTGAGGTGCATCAGATCAGTTGTATGAAAAGTTGGGAATAAAAACAGTCTTCCCTGCTTTCCTTGCCGTCATAATAACCGCCACATTCATCCCCCCCATGGAGTGAGAAACGCATCCGTTCACGATGTACCACTGCTAATGTCCTCAATGTTCTACACTAAGTCTAATTGATGATAAATTAAGGAGGGGTTGCATATATGTATCTTTTCTTTCTCTCACAGGTGAGTGGGTAAAAGAAATTATAGTTACTGATGTGTCTGACACCGTTCGGCTAGTATGTGTTGTATATGTGGACGAACAAGGCCGGCAGATACGATTCAGTGTAATACTGGGTATGTATGATACCCTCATTTTCACACCTACATTGTCATGAAGCATTGCTACTGTCAGAATTTTTATCCACAAAATCAGGTGTGGTGACAATATCCATTATGCAGTCTCCAGGACCTGGGTGTTTATGTTCACTGAGGTAAGGACCCTGGAATGTAATCTACCAAGAAAGAGAAGTTTGTAGGGGGCGTGGGGAATCAGATCAGCAGACATCTCTGAAAAATTTCCACCTGTTCACATCAACGAATTAAAAACCTTAGTAGAAATCATGTCTTTTTAACTGGAGGAAAATTGCAATATTGTGTTCATTTCTAGGTTTTATTTTTAACACCTCAATTAATTTCAGGCCACGGCTATAAAGAGGCTCCTCTCAATGTCTTCAGTTCATATCAGTTTCACAGTACACTCTCAAGCACTGTGATAGATGGAGCCCCAAAGTCCTGGAGCTCCTGTGGACTATGGGGTTCTGCTGTTGATGCTGACAGGATCTAGTCACAGACTTGGACAAGGATGAACTCTTAAGACAGACAGCAGACATCTGTGTCATGGGAAATGAGAACCATTTGACGATTAATTTATATCAAGAGAAGATTTGACTTGGACACTCAACTTCTCGCTCTACATTCAGAATTTTCCCTGGGATCTAAGGGGCAAAATTCTTCTCTCTGTGTTGTGTTTTCTGTTATAGTAAATATTGACGAGAAAGCCTTGGAGATACTCAGGGAGCTGAAAAGAAGGTAAGGACCCTGAATGTAATCTACCAAGAAAGAGAAGTTTGTAGGGGGCGTGGGGAATCAGATCAGCAGACATCTCTAAACAATTTCCACCTGTTCACATCAACGAATTAAAAACCTTAGTAGAAATCATGTCTTTTTAACTGGAGGAAAATTGCAATATTGTGTTCATTTCTAGGTTTTATTTTTAGCACCTCAATTAATTTCAGGCCATGGCTATAAAGAGGCTCCTCTCAATGTCTTCAGTTCATATCAGTTTCACAGTACACTCTCAAGCACTGTGATAGATGGAGCCCCAAAGTCCTGGAGCTCCTGTGGACTATGGGGTTCTGCTGTTGATGCTGACAGGATCTAGTCACAGACTTGGACAAGGATGAACTCTTAAGACAGACAGCAGACATCTGTGTCATGGGAAATGAGAACCATTTGACGATTAATTTATATCAAGAGAAGATTTGACTTGGACACTCAACTTCTCGCTCTACATTCAGAATTTTCCCTGGGATCTAAGGGGCAAAATTCTTCTCTCTGTGTTGTGTTTTCTGTTATAGTAAATATTGACGAGAAAGCCTTGGAGATACTCAGGGAGCTGAAAAGAGTTGATGAGAACTGTATCGCGAAGTTATTCGGAATTGGTAATGGAATTATACTTTTTCATTAACATATCATTCATGTCACATGTAGACATTGGGAACAAAATCAACTCATTAACAAACTGTCTCTCCATAAGAAATCTTTTATAAAATTTCATTAAGAAACTTTATATTTTTATAAAATATCTTTTAAAATTTTTATATAAAATTTTATAAAACCTTTTAATAAAATTTCTTAAAAAGATAAAAAGTCTTGCAAATACTGAGGAATGATAGTAATCAGTGTACCTTGTTTTCATGTCCTTTTGATATTTCCCCAGGTGTTTGTCCTCCCTGTGGACATACTCTACAACTCCTGTGTAAGTGAAAATATCTATTACTAACGTTACTCCAGTAAATCAATCAGTAACAACACATGGTGATTTCACACCTTTACAATTTTGCAGGTAAAATTTTTTTCACCCCAACCACTTACATTCTGTCAGTAGAGAGCTTTTCTGTTATGCTAAGTAATACCTCTTTTCTTAAGTTCTATTAAATAATAAACTGGTTGGCTGATTAATTCTGAGAGCTTTGGAGAGAAGGCTTTATCCTACAGGGATCTGGCAGACCAGAGTTGTCAGAGAGAAGCAGGAATCCCCACAAGTTGGTGGAAATTAGTGTTCCCATCGGTCATGACCTTGTGCATGACCACGACATTCTGTCAGTAGAGAGCTTTTCTGTTATGCTAAGTAATACCTCTTTTCTTAAGTTCTATTAAATAATAAACTGGTTGGCTGATTAATTCTGAGAGCTTTGGAGAGAAGGCTTTATCCTACAGGGATCTGGCAGACCAGAGTTGTCAGAGAGAAGCAGGAATCCCCACAAGTTGGTGGAAATTAGTGTTCCCATCGGTCATGACCTTGTGCATGGCCACACACATCCCTCCTCCAGGAGAAATGGGATTACACAAAGCTCACATTTACTACAAGACCAGTCTTCAATCTCACATGATTCTGACAGAACAGGTGAAGGCTTTCCGACCACACTGTCTGAAACATATATTTGAATTATATTCTCCTTCAGAAGATGATTTTCTTAAAGTAGATCTTTCAAACTTTCTAAATTAAGACTCAAAGCTGTCTGAAAATGACAATGATGTAGGACAATTTTGGTTTTTAAATTTCTGTTGAGAGGGAAAAAGAAAAGCAAATAAAAACTCTGGCTTCCAGCTGAATATGGTAAGAAAAATATGTGACATATATGCAGTAGAATTTTACTCAGCCATAAACAAGAATGAAGTCAGGCCATTTGCAGAAACGTGGATGTAGCTAGAGATTTGGTATCACTTA
The DNA here is from genome assembly GCA_006408675.1 of Madoqua kirkii. Classification (NCBI taxonomy): domain Eukaryota; kingdom Metazoa; phylum Chordata; class Mammalia; order Artiodactyla; family Bovidae; genus Madoqua; species Madoqua kirkii. The sequence continues at coordinate 21,129 of SJYC01097006.1, forward strand.
CATGTGGAATCTAAAGTATAAAATGAAGGAAGTAACTTACAAAACAGAAACAGATCCATAGACAGAAAGAACAGACCTGTGTTCACCAAGGGGCAAGAGGCTGGAGAAGAGAAGGACTGGGAGTTTGGGGTGAGCATATATAAAGTATTACACACAAGACAGACAGACCAGAAAGTCCTACTATATATCAGAGTGTTACATGCGATATTCTCTAAATACCCACAAGGAAAAAGAATCTGAAAAAGACCAGACACCAGTATGTGTGTCTATAAACTATTCACTTTGCTGTAGCTGTGAAACTAATACAGTGCTATGAATTAACTATATTTCAATATAAAAGAAAAATTTAAAAACTGATTCTTGATGACCCCAAAGACCAAACTTGTGGAATGAGAGGAGCTTACTCCCATCGCAGAGTCTGGAAACCATCTTTAGATGAACCATTCCCGTGACATGAATTTGGAAATCATTCCTCCTACACTCGATCTCAAATGGGAAAATGCACCCCATATGTACATCCTGGGGGAAATTCCACATGGACCCCCACCTGCATCACAGAGATGTGGAATAGTGAGGTCCACTGGGATTCTGACATTGGATCAGCTACCAGCTCCTGAACCCTGGACAGCCTCCTCCCTGAGGCTCACCCCTGTCAGCCGTCACACAACCACCTCCACTAAACCACTGCTTCTGTTTCATTCACTTACAGAAAGAGTCTCTCAGACCAGACACGTCCTCGTCTCCACGGAATCAAGATCAGCAACACGAAGACTGCCTTCCTGGTTCCTGATGAGCGTGATCCTTCTCTCTTCACGCTCACCCTCCCTTTCCCGTCCCATCTCTTCCTGGTCCCTAATTACACCCTGTTTGGTGGCGTTTGATTTCTGAGGGTTTAAATAAATTGGTTTAACACACTCAACTAGGTGTCTGTGTGCAAAATGTTTTCTGTTCTAAAAGGCACAAATATGCATATTAAATTGAGCTACCAAGAGCGTATGCCTCTAAGAGAATAAGGGGTTCCATCAGAGACAGTTCTGATAAAGTTTGACTAGAGATGTCCTAGAGGTGTCCAGGGGAGACGGATAACAAAATTACTAAGCCACCACAGGACAGGGGACATGGTTCTGGATCCTCTTAGCATAGTGGAAGGGAGCAGTCTGCTCCATCAGCTTCATAGAGAGAAAGTGTAAGATGATTGAGGGAAAATGAGTATTCTGACTGCACCAGCACGTTTGCAATTGAGCTGAAGGACTGATATTTCTTGACTATTGGATCATTAGTAATCAGTGTTGGGCAGCAGCTGAGCCCTGGTCAGCTCATAGAATCATGAAGTCAGTGCAGTGCTTGGAGGAACAAGAAGACTGCTAGACAGGAAGATGGAACTGTTCTTGCATCTACGGATGGACTTTCAGCCTCTTGTGCTTCAAAGAACAGGGGATGCTAGGATTTCCAAGGACTGGACATCCCCGCAGTCATGGGCAGAGCCCACTGTTCAGTTCTCCATGATGTTCTAGCTCTTTAAAATCTGGAGGATCGAACGCTCTCAAGATACATTTATTCCAAAGGTTGGGCCAAAGCTCAGAGATTTGTCCAAGAGCTGGGAAAATAAAGCTAGACCCAAGTGATACGTAACAGAATAAATGTTCTAGCTCCTACACAAACATGGTTTTCAAATGGGCTATGGTTGGCCAGTGTCAAAGGCACCTGTCATGATTGTTTCTGTAGCTTAGTTGGTGCTAATGGAGGTCAAGGGCAACGTTTGGTTTTCCTTTGTGGCTCAGCTGGTAAAGAATAGCCTGCAATGTGGGAGACCTGGGTTTGACCCCTAGGTTTGGAAGATCGCTTGGAGAAGGGAAGGGCTACCCACTTTAGTATCCTGGCATGGAGAATTCCATGGACCCTATAGTCCCAGAGGTTGCAAAGAGTCAGGCATGACTGAACGTCTTTCACTCAGGACTCACTCACGGACAATGTGTAAATTCTCCCATTTGTAGCAGAGTGTATGCTATTGGAATTGTGACTCTGGTCTTCATAGAATGTCCGGTGCTGGATTCGATGAGCAGATACACAGATATGCAACTGCAAATGGAGTAAGAGGATGAATCTCTCAAGAAACATTGAAAGGGAAGACCTTGCCTAAACAAGCCAAAAATTATGAATATCATCCATACATATATTTATTTATGTATGTGTCTATATACACATATAAACATATGTGTGTCACCGTGTGTATCTGTGATATCTATAGTAGGAAAAAGGGCTTATCACCAAAAATCAATATGATAAAGACCATGAGGAAACTACAAAGAGATACACACTTTTGGAATTAACACTCCTGATGAAATGAACACATTGCTTGAAAGACACGTGACTAGAATGAAAACTTCTGTTTTTCGTCTCTTAAAGAAATTGTGTAGGATGTTCCATATGTTTGCAAGTCATGAATATTCAACTGAAACTTTGTGGAGAAGCATAGAAGAAACGTTGCTAAAGTTAGACAAAACCATCCACAGACACATAGTGATATGTGGTGGCTTAATAGCTAAGTCGTGTCCAATTCTTGCAAGCATTTGAGTTCATATTAAAGCAGTTTCCATTCTAATTTGCTACTTAATCCCCTAGATAGCATGACATACTTCTAACAGATCTGCTTAGATTCTGTATACCCAGAGAAAACCATTATTTCATTAAGTACAAGCACACCAATGAACAGCCCTGCTATTCACAAAAGCCGGGATGTGGAAGCGACCTGAATGTCCATCAACAGAGCGATGGATAAAGATGTGCATTTTGCTCTTGTTCAGATGCTCAGTCATGTCAGACTCTTTGAGCCCCATGGACTGCAGCCCACCAGGCTCCTCTGCTCATGGGATTTCCAAGGCTCAAACACTGTGTACACAGAGTGGAATGCTACTCAAACATTGGAAGACGTATCAGTGGACCTGCAGACTGTCAGGCAGAGTGAAGCAAGTCAGAAACAGAAAAACAAAAATCATATATGAACACATGTATGTGGAATGTACAACAGTGGCAAACATTTGGATGCCAGCAAAGAAGGGGAGGGTGGGGTGGATTGTACGATTGGGATTGACGCGTATAGCTCTTGATGTTTACGTTTGATCAATAAGTCATATGCAACTCTTTGTGACTCCATGGACTGCAGCATGCCAGACTTCCCTGTCCACTATCCCCCAAAGTTTGCTCAAACTCACGTCCATTGAGGCAGTGATGCCACTCAACCGTCTCATCCTGTGTTGTCCCCTTCTTATCCTGTCCTCAATCTTTCCCAGCGTCTTCCTCTTTTTCTTTCTTTTTTTTCGGGTTCTATTGATACTATATATAACATAGATAACAACCTACTTTATAGCACAGGGAACTCTACTCAGAGTTCTGTGGTGACCTAAATGTGAAGGAAATCCAAAAAAGGATTGATATATGTATGTATGTATGTATGTATATATGTTAGTCACTCAGTCATGTCCAACTGTTTGCCCAACCATGGACTGTATGTAGCCCACCAGGCTCCTCTGTCCATGGAATTCTCTAGGCAAGGATCTCGGAGTGGGTTGACATTGTCTTCTCCAGTATGTGACATATAGCTGATTCATTTTGCTGCAAGCAGGAACAATAAACAACATGAAGCAACCACACCCCAACAAAATTTTATAAGAATTATAACCAGAGACATTACTTAGCCAACAAAGGTCCTGGTTTTCCCTGTGGTCATGTATGGATGTGAGAGTTGGACTGTGAAGGAAGTTGAGCGCTGAAGAACTGATGCTCTTGAACTGTGGTGTTGGAGAAGACTCTTGCGAGTTCCTTGGACTGCAAGGAGACCCAACCAGTCCATGCTAAAGGGGATCAGTCCTGGGTGTTTTTTCGAAGGAATGATGCTAAAGCTGAAACTCCAATACTTTGGCCACTTCACGGGATGAGTTGACTCATTGGAAAAGACTCTGATGCTGGGAGGGAATGGGGACAGGAGGAGAAGGGGACGACCAAGGATGAGATGGCTGGATGGCATCACCGACTCGATGGATGTGAGTGTGAGTAAACTCTGGGAGTTGGTGATGGACAGGGAGGTCTGGCGTGTTGTGATTCATGGGGTCGCAAAGAATCAGACATGACTGAGTGACTGAATTGAACTGAACAAATATATATATATATATATATATATGTATATATAAATGCATGCTTTGTCCTTAACATACTGACATCCTGAACAGCAGTCTTTTTTTACACTTACATGAGAAATAACTATAAAGAGCATCACGTTTCTGTTTATTTCAAAACTAATACTTTTGCAGATTGTGCTGATTTATAGAGGTCTAATTTGTGAATCCAATTTCTTATATTTCCTACTATTTATGAGTAATACCTATGAGACCATTAAATCTATTTCTAAATGTTTCAGCACCACAATCAACAAACCAGTTAATGCCTTTTGTATGTATCAATTGTCTCATAGTTACTTTAAATGGAATTCTTTATCACAGTGAATATACTTCAAGGGATTTCCCTGACGGTCCAGAGATGAGGAATTAGCCTTCCACGCATAGGATGTGGGTGTACTCCCCAGGTGGGGAGTCAACTTCACGCATGCCTTGGAGGCAAAAAATAAAAAATAAAAAAACAGGAGCAAAATTACAACAAGTTCAATAAAGAGTTAAAACTTGGTCCCCATCCACAAAAAAATTTATTTAAAAAATAAAGTGAACACACTTGTAGGATTTTGTTCGATGCAACCATCCAAGGGGACCTTTCGAAACTCATTTGTACTTTCTATTCTTGAGTTGTATTGTGTTCCTCTCACAGATTCACACTAAACTCACTCTTCTAACTATTCTTAGGGCATCACTCGAAGCCTTCTCTATGAAAATATTCTTTCTTTCCAAAACAGGATGCAAACAGACTCTAAGATCCCATCTTCCTTTATTCTTTATCCTACAAAGTATATACAGGGCTTTATTTGGCAATAACCACATTGATGTGATCACTCACCTTGAGCCGGACATCCTGGAGTGCAAAGTCATGTGGGTCTTAGGAAGCATCACTATGAACAAAGCTAATGGAAGTGATGGAATTACAGCTGAACTATTTAAAATCTGAAAAGATGATGCTGTGTAACTGCTGCACTCAATATGCCGCCAGGTTTGGAAAACTCAGCAGGGACCACAAGACTGGAAAACGTCAGTCTTCATTCCAATCCCAAAGAAAGGCAATGCCAGGGAATGCTCAAAATACTGCACAATTGCACTCATGTCACACAAGCAAAGTAATGCTCAAAATTCTTCAACAGTATGTGAACTGAGGATTTTCAGATGTTCAAGCTGGTTTTAGAAAAGGCGGAGGAACCAGAGATGAAATTGCCAACATCTGCTGGATCATAAGAAAAGCAAGAGAATTCCAAATGTGTGTATATATATATATTCAGCCTTTGAATGTGTAGATTACAAAATACTGTGGGAAATTCTCAAAGAGATGGGAATATCAGGTGACTTTACCTGCCTCCTGAGAAACCTGTATGCAGGTCAAGAAGCAACAGCTAGAACTGGACATGGAACAATGGACCGTTTCTGAACTGGGAAAGGAGAATGAAAGGCTGTATATTGTCACCCTGCTGATTTAACTTATATGAAGAGTATATCATGTGAAATGTGGGGCTGGATGAAGCACAATCTGGACTCAAGATCACCAGAAAAAAATATTAATAACCTCAGACACGCAGATGAGATCACCCTTATGGCAGAAAGCAAAGAGGAACTAGTCAAGTTAAGGTCCGTCTAGTCAAGGCTATGGTTTTCCCAGTGGTCATGTATGGATGTGACAGTTGGACTATAAAGAAAGCTGAGCACCAAAGAATTGATGCTTTTGAACTGTGGTGTTGGAGAAGACTCTGGAGAGTTCCTTCAACCCCAAGGAGATCCAGCCAGTCCATCCTAAAGGAGATCAGTCCTGAGTGTTCATTGGAAGGACTGATGTTGAAGCTGAAACTCCAATACTTTGGCCACCTGATGCAAAGAGCTGGCTCATTTGAAAAGACCTTGATGCTGGGAAAGATTGAAGGCGGGAGGAGAAGGGGACGACAGAGGTTGAGATGGTTGGATGGCATCACCGACTCGATGGACATGAGTTTGAGCAAGCTCCGGGAGTGGGTGATGGACAGGGAGGCCTGGCGTGCTGCAGCCCATGGGGTCGCAAAGAGTCGGACATGACTGACTGACTGAACTGCACTGAAATGCCGATTATTTCTTTCTTCTATTGATGTGTATCTGCCTCTTTTCAGAGGAAGACTGCTCCCTGGACAATGTACTGCGCGTGTCTGCTTCCTGCTGAATCCTGAGGCTTAGACTCTTCTTGTCACGCAGTGTGTATTTACTGAATTCAGGACAGGACTGTGGACAGCAATGTCAGAGAACACGTGTTCTCTATGATGCACGTGTGGGTACAAGTTTACACATCATTGCACGAAACTTATTCTCCAGACCGATATTGCCAGATAAGAGAGAAATCAAGACGTTCTGCAGAAAATGAAACTTTCTCTCACTTGGTGCACACACATTGAGAACACTGTGTCCGGGGGCTTCCATTTTTGATGCTGTCTTTTGTCTCCAACCTAACTTTAGCCAAGAATCATCCATTGTTACCACATGGTGGAGGGTGGAAAGGTGTAATCCCTATATAAGTGAGTGAGTGAGCGAGTGAGGTCGCTCACTCGTGTCCGAATCTTTGTGACCCCATGGACTGTAGCCTACCAGGCTCCTCCATCCATGGGATTTTCCAAGCAAGAATACTGGAGTGGGTTGCCATTTCCTTCTCCAGAAGTCTTATATAACTGATTTCATTAATAAAACACCTTGATTAAGGACTATGTCAAGAAGCTGACTGAGTGAAACACCAGGCTTCTCCATCCATGGGATTTTCCAAGCAAGAATACTGGAGTGGGTTGCCATTTCCTTCTCCAGAAGTCTTATGTAACTGATTTCAATAATAAAACACCTTGATTCAGGACTATGTCAAGAGGCTGAGTGACTGAAACATCCACAAAGGAATGAATTGTTCGTCATTCATTAAAGATCCACATAACACGCGTGACGGAAAGAAAAAATGGTATTGACAGATCAATGCCGTTACTGGAACAGGAAAACAAAGGTGCCCAGTGGTGAGACACAATGGACCTTTCTCTGTGGGACCAGTCCTCTCTGACATCTCTAGGAAATTTCCTTCTGTCCACGTCAGCCTGCAAGCCTGAAAGTTTCCACAAGTATTCGGAAGGTCATAGACATGACGCTGTTTTCTCATCTCTCTTTTTTTCCCTCTCCGCTTGGAGAGGTTCAAGAGGTTCTCAATGGCAATACGAACTCAAAGCTCCGAGTGGTGAGGATTTCTGGCAGGAAAAATTGACATTAAGTATAGATGTTACCTTTCACTTGGGCTGTGTGCACCTCAAACTGACATTTAGTGGAAAAACGATCAATCTGTTCTGAGACAGACTAATGAGGCACCCTTGGAAGATACGCTGAAATGTACAGCATGGGTAACTAGGTCAGAGGAATCCTTGCTCTGTGTTGCCTGCTTCTAGGCGGGCACTCCCTAGAAATCCAGATTGAGGTCTTCTTCATTCCACCCTGATACAATCCTGTCTGTCTAACCGGGCTTTCCCTAGTGGCTCAGCTGGTAAAGAATCTGTCTTCAGTGCAGAAGACCGAGGTTCAGTTCCTGGGTTGGCAAGATCCTCTGGAGAAGGGCATAGTAATCCACTCAAATACTCTTGCCTGGAGAAGTCCCTGAAAACAGGAGCCCGGTGTGCTACAGTCCAAGGGGTTGCAAACAGTCAGACACAGCTGAGGAACAAATACTGTTGCTTCTGTAACTGAGTCTTGGTGGTTGTCTTTCCCTGTCATCACAGGTCTCAGGGACAAGGAATCACTGGCAGGGTGCAAGTGTCTCCTAGACACACCTGGGCCAGGGCCCCCTACCTTCTGGAGCTTTCTTCCTTGTCCACTGGATGGTGCTGACTAGGACCCCTACTTGTACAGCCATACTCCCCTGCTTGTGACCGAATGACCTTTGGACATGGCCCTGGATTCAGGCTTCTTAGTTCTTTCTTTTCACCAAGAAACGCCCCTGTTATATACCTGGTTGCCCGAATTTTCTCACCAAGAACAAAACCCCCCAGGAAACACAGTGAATCCGGAATACCATGGTTGTCTGTTGTTAAAACTCCACGTTTCCAGTGTAGAGATTGATGGTTCCATCCCTGGTCAGGGAAGTAAGATTCCTGCTTGAGAAAAATGACAAAGAACAGATTCTTTGACTGTTTGAGAGACCTTGAAACTAACTAGACATTTATACTTAGGAAATTTGCTTTTTCCTTCAAAATTCTAGAAATCACAAGACTACTGTCTTGCTTTCTCACTTGCCTGACAAATAACTGACTAAGTGCTACATTCTAGATTAGATGGGTAAAGGGTGTTTGGAAAAGGAGCGACAGAAATGAACTGGTACTATACTTCTTCAAATGAGCTTAAGGGTCCTGTGAATGGACTGCTGTCTTAGTTAAAAGGACGAGAGAACCTGATTTGGGGCAGGAGAGGTGATACATACTTGGTGGTGATGTTTTCACCACCTCAGAGGACTAGGAGGCTTTCCATGGGTCTCGAAGGAAACCACTTAACTATGTTAACAAAACCCCACATTTAATTTTTGTTTAGGAAAATATGTCTAAAACTCTCTCTTCAGTGTTATAGAAACAAGAGAGAGTCAGGGATGTGTCTCGTGGACAGTTTATCCCATTTTGGATCTGAAGATGTCAAGGAAAATAAACCTTCCTGGCCTGAAGTATACATGTGTATTGTAATTTCTCACTCACTCTAAAGGTCAAATGTCCAGATTCAGTGAACCTTCTGCTAAACCCATCCTCATGATCACAATGACAAAATGCCATGAAACCTCGGTCCCGCCAAGCAGGACACTGAAGAAGACTTCTGTGTAACATGGTCTTAGGAGGGACAACCATTGGTTCACGACGCGTCACACCAACACGAGGACACTATAAACAGTGGCACCTTTCACATCCTCTCCAGCCACTGGGACACCCTCAGCCTCCACAGAAGAAAGTCCACGAGAGACAAGATGAAGGTTCTCTTCCTGACTCTTCTCCTTGGTGTGGTTTGTGCCGCCCAAGAAGAGGAAGCTGAGCAAAGCGTCTCAGAGGTACTGGGGACGGTCTGATCTGGGAGCAGGTCTCCAGGGTGTGTGTCTGTATCATCTCAACTGTGTATTAATTGACCCTCAGGCATTTTTCCTGCTCTTGTAACAGAGAAAAAGGATCAGCCAGCAACTGTTGGATTCGAGCTCCTGCACTGGACGTCAGAGACCAAGCTCTCTCAGAAACGTCTCGATTCCTTGTTTCACTCTTGCTTCCATTTTACGTTAGTTTTTCAACCCTGCTTTGATCAATCAAGTGAGAGAATGTGTGCTGAGTTGCACAAGGGATAGCACTCTTTGGTGGCATGATGCTAGATGAAATAGAAAGACAAGAACCAAAATTTCTAATGGCATTTTTCCGGTTAGCTTTCAGGAAGCTGGAGAATCGTGTACTTTGTATCCAGCAACCCAGCGAAGGTGCCATTCTGGGTTTACTTGTGTAATCATGTGTTTGATGATAAAAAGGGCACAGTAGAGTTCGATTTATACGACAGGTAAGTAAAAATAACCCAGAAGGAAACAGCTGTAAACCCTGAGCCTGATGAAGGCTGTGTCTTCCCCATCTGCAGGACGCTCTCTGGGTGATGTTGAGAGCAGGACCCTCTGAGTTGCGGGGCTGAGCAGGGACTCTGAGCTGGGGTCGGTGGGCAGTTCCCCTGAGAGCCTCTGGGGAACGTCCTGGAGACTTTGCTTAGAGGGAGAGGGATCCCAGAAGCTCCACTGGCCTCAACTCACTGCAGGAAAGAGGGACAGAGCAGAAGGGAGAGGCTCCTGTCCTGGAGCCCACAGTCCCCACCAGGGGCTTGAGCCCTTCCTGCGGAATCTGTAAGAGACGGTTCCCACTGAGCACAGAAGCTGAGGGCTGGGGGAGAGCACACAGTGAGCTCTGCCCACGGGGCTTCCTCACGGGGGATTTCATCACCACTGAGTTTACTAAAGACCCAGCCCCAAGGACCCCTCAGGGAAGGTCCACAACACGGCAGATGATTTACTGAGAACATGCAAACACGGGGATGTATACGGAGGAATAAAAATATGAAGAAATATCAACTAAGAGATTTATTCTTAGAGAGACCGGTTTATAGATATACAAAGGTGTAAGTGCTCATATATGTCATATATGTATATTTGATAGTATACTTACAATCAATTACAACCACATATACAGATATAGACTGACAGACACAGGCACACACATGACACACACATATTCTCTATGTGTATATATATAGAGTATGTATATACATATTCTATCTAAGGAGATATATCTTTTTCACCACTATTTTTAGAACACCATTATTATCTTCCTCTTTGCTGAGTTTTAAACTTTCGAACTCTATGCTTGAATTTTCATGTGGCTACTCTGCGAAATCAACTCTCCTAAAGTGCATTTATATGTGATTCTGTGAACCTGTGTGGAGGGGATAGTTCAATGTGTTTTGACATGTGCCAACTTTTTCATGACCTCCGTAATCCAGATATAAAATTCCTCCATCTCTGCCAAAAGTCTCCGTTTCCTCACCATTAAATGTTTACCCCTTGAGCCACAGGCAACAAGGAATCTGCCATAACGTAAACAACGGCCAGGTACAAAGCAAACTGTGTTAGTCATTCAACCATGCCCAACTCTTTGTGACCCCATGGACTGTAGCCCGCCAGGCTCCTCTGTCCATGGATTCTCCAGGCAACAATACTGGAGTGGGTTGCCATTTCCTCCTCCAGGGCATCTTCCCGACTCAGGGATCAAACCCTTGTCACTTAGGTCTCCCTGTCTGAGGGATCGAACACAGTCCTCTGTGGCTCCTGCATCGCAGGCAGATTCCTTTGGCTGAGCCCCTAGGGCAATACTTTTCAGTTACTGGAAAGTGGTTTTGTTCCCACTTTGTGGATATTTTGAATAACTTCAATGCATTTTCATAATGGCTAATGACCATGAATACAATTCCTTCTGCACATTCTTTCTGAAAGTGTTTGTCAAAAATTAATCCAATTCTCGTTGGGTTATTTCCGCTTTACTGTTTCTTTCACGTGCTATTTTTTCACACATGACATATATGAAGTCAGTCAAATCCTTCTGTTATACAGCTTACAAGTTGTATGTACAATATACTATATATATAATTTCTTTCTGTCATATAAACGTATCATGTGTGCTTTTGTGTTTGCCTGTATGTGTACGCTGCTAAGTCACTTCAGTCGTGTCCGACTCTGTGCAACCCCATAGACGGCAGCCCACCAGGCTCCCGTCCCTGGGATTCTCCAGGCAAGAACACTGGAGTGGGTTGCCATTTCCCTCTCCAATGCATGAAAGTGAACAGCGAAAGTGAAGTCGCTCAGTCATGTCTGAGTCTTTACGACTCCATGGAGTGCAGCCCACCAGGCTCCTCCATCCATGAGATTTCCCAGGCAAGAGTACTGGAGTGGGGGGCCAGTGCCTTCCCCTTATGTGTGTAGACGTGTCAATATATGTGCATGCATACTGTATCTTTCAGTGTTTAATCCTCACATGTTGTTCTGATGGAAAAAGTGCGTGCTTTGATAAAATTGAACATGTCATTCTCTAACTTTTAGCGATTTTTTCCTATTACTAATGAGTCATAACCGGGGTTATGAGAACCCACAAAGAGCGTCAGGACGGCTATTCCTCTGTTTCCAGGAAGTGCTCTTTAAAAAGCTGTGCTGTTTTTATTTTTTCCTACGTTCCAGATTTCTCTATGCTTTTTTGACTTTCAGCATAGTTGTTTCGTATTTGCAGTTTATCTTTGGAGCTACCGCTCAGATTTAATGTGTAGACAAGCAATCCTTGTCACTTGATAATGACTTGACCAATGAGAACATTACATTGTCCACAAGAACTAAGGTGATACCTCATTCTTAATCTTTGGGGTGAAACAAAGAAAATCATTATAAGTCAACTTTTTTCATTATCTTAATCATCCAACTGAAATATATTTGATTTTTCAGATCAAATGGGAAATGGGAAATAATACACGTCACAGGCAAAAGGCAGGATGCCACCACCTATATTGCTGACTGTAAGTATGAGTGTTTCACTACTCAGCCTGTTTACATGGAAATCTTGGCATGACTTCCTTCCACAATCTCACACACCTGAATTCTAATCTTGCTGACCATCAGAGGGGTGTGCTGTCTCCAGTCCCTAAGATTTCCAAGCACTTTACTTTGTAGTGATGCAAGAGTTCAAACACACTAGAGAGGCTTGGAAGTCTCCACTCAATTGTGAGTGTCAGTCAGTGAGAGAGAAGAGTCTAGGGGGTACAATCCACGGAGTTTCAAAGAGTCAGGCATGACTGAGTGACTAAGTACACATCCACTCAACGAGAACAACGTGTGTGTTCAGTATATTTGATAAGTTTCTAATAATTTACAACAACCCTATGAAACAACGTCTCAAGGGTGTATCCTGAGTCTGCACACCAGTGTCATTCATTTTAAAAGACAAACGCATCTGAGTCAGTTCTAATGAGGTGGATGAACCTAGAGCCTATTATACAGAGTGAAGTAAGTCAGAAAGAGATAGACAAATATGGTATACTAATACATATATATGGACTCTATAAAGATGGGACTGAAGGATTTATTTGCAGGGCAGCAATGGAGAAACAGACATAGCGAATAGACTTATGGACAGGGGGAGAGGAGAGGAGAGGGTGACATGTATGGAAAGACTAACATGGAAACTTACCTTACCATATGTAAAATAGACAGCCAATGAGAATTTGCTGTATGGTTCAGGAAGCTCAAACCGGGGCTCTGTACCAACCTAGAGGGCTGCGCCAGGGAGGGAGATGGGAAGGAGGTTCAAGAGGGAGGGGATATATGTGTACCTATGGCTGATTCATGCTGAGGTTTGACAGAAAACAGCAAAATGTGGTAAAGCAATTATCTCTCAATTTAAAAAAAAAATCTTAATCCATACAAGGTCCAGTGGATGCACTTAAATCCAAGGAAATCATCATGAATTCAACCGTTACAGTAGCTTCTCTTCAAAGTCATGGGGATGCTGGCTAAGATTTGCATCTCTAAATTCTTAACAATGGCCCTAAAAAACATCCCTAGTTTTACGTGGCCTAAGGGGTCCATCTATGACTACGGTTTCTGCCGGGGTCCTGCCCCGATGGATCCAGGGTGATTCGAAGGTGGGGACGGAGTAGGCGTCCTAGGAAAAACTTATTTAATTACAGATAGAGAGGGATTAGGAATGTAGCAGAGAAAAAGAGGCCGAATAATTTGGTTAACACAGGGTACCAATCACCACGTACGTAGGCCGCAGGCGTCTTCCCGTTCTCCCGAAGGAGAGGAGGCACTGAGCACCCCCCCCCCCCCGCCCCCATCCGATCTTAGAAGCCCAGGCAGAATTAGTAGGCTTGGTGGGTCCTATGCACCAGATGGGAATTCGACCAGAAAATAGTAAGAGAGAGAGAAAGGGGTTGAATAACTTGGCTTACGTGGGGTACCAATAAAATTCTGGACAAGGAATTTGCACCATATGCATGGTGGGCACCCATGCTCCAGATGGGAATTCAGCCAGAAAATTGGGGAGCAGAAAGGAACGACATGAGGGAATCAGTCTTTCCGGAACTGATCCGATTTCTTTATTTTTGGGTTTGCTTATATACCCTTTGTTACATATAGGGATGAATACAGAGTCACGCGGGGGTCAGCAGTCCTGACCTTATTAAAATCAGGTGCTTTACATAAAAAGTTTTAGGGGTTTTACATCATCTTCAAGCCATTTCTGCCTGCTGACATTTACAACTCTTTCTTTCTGATAACCAAAAAACTTATTTTTTCCAAGGGTGTTTTTTCTTAAACCAGGCACCACCCTCCAAATAAAGTTGCATTCCTATAGGGTGACGGTGTAGTGAGTTACAATCAAGAAAGGAATTTATTTAACCCAAGGTTAACATGATTAATCTTAAAGGTTAATACTTATTTCTCCTATATGCTTAAAGGTTAAGACTTATTTCTCCTATAGGTTAATACTTATTTCTCCTATATGCTATTTATATTCATTATAAGGGCAGGAAATATGAAGATTTTAGCAACAAACATCAGTCCAACAAATGAAAATCCTTTCACCAATGTTCCTCTTAAGATCTACTTAGTCTTAAGATAGTGACAAAGTTACATTTTTACATAGCAAGGACACAGTGATTTATAACAAAGTACAGTGATCTATTACAAGAGAGAAAATTCATTAACTCAGAAAGTCTAATATTGCTAACATCAAAACTACTGTATTTCCTTTTCTATATTCCAAATACATTGATTAATATATTCCCGGGTACCTAAGGGATATGGAGGCCTGGTGGCAATCATTGACTCAACAACAAGAAAAAGTCCTATGTTAATTAAGATTCTCAGAATACTCCAAAACTCTCTGTGCTGTTTATGCTTGAGAGGTAGTAAACCATCATGTGTCCGCAGAGAGGTTTAACCTGAGACGCCCTTGTCCCACCTAGGGCAGGGAATTAGTGGCAATTATTGACACAACAATTGAAGAAACCCTTTATCAATATAATTCCCAACCAACCCACTATACTTAATAATTTCTAACTTTCCACAAGAATTTGCCTTTAGTAAGTCAAAAACATCTCGTGCCTCTCATGGTTGGAGGGCTGTTGTGGCCGGAGGAACCTACACAGGCAGGCTAGATAACCTTCAGAGGAGTCCCGTAAGTTGAAACACTCTAGTCACGCCCAGGAATTTTTACTGCCTTGGAGCTGCACGTTTACTCCTTCTTGGAGAGAAATGGTTATGGGGGAGAGCCCCCCGTAGGTGAGAGTACAGGACAGACTCTGGGTTTTGGGGTTAGATGCTCAGGAGCAGGGGAATTTCCTGAGGCTTCATCACGCCTTTGCGCATACCGAAGCCCCCTTCCTCATGACCTTTGCCAAGGGCGGAATTCCTCACACTGGCCCCCAACAAGTTTCAGTAGATCATATCGATTGCATGAAAAGGTGGGAAAAAAAGAAGTCTTAACTGCTTTCTTTGCTATCATACTGACTGTCAAATTCAGCCCACCCATGGAGTGGGACACAGATCAATACAGGGTACACCATTGCTAATACTCTCAATTGGCCACAGTAAATCTCAGGGACAATAGATTAAGGTGGGCTTGTATACCCGTATCTTTTCTCTCTGTCTCACAGATGAGAGGATCAAAGAAATTCGGGTGGTTTACGAGTCCGACGCCCTTCGGATACTGTGTGTTCTGTATGTGACTGATGAAGGCGAGGTGATACGAATCACTGTCATACTGGGTATGTAAGATGCCTTAATTTGCACATCGACATGGTCATGAAGCATTTCCATTGTCAGTACCTTTATCCATAAAATTAGTATGTGGTGACAGTATCCATTATGCAGTCTAAGGAATTAGGTCTTTACGTTCACTGAGTCCTGAAAAGGACTCAGAAAGGGAAGCTCATAGGCAAGGGGGGGATCAAATCATCGGACATTTCTAACTAATTCCCACCAGTGGACATTTAAAAATAAAAACATCGGTTTTAGTAGAAATGGTTTCTCTTTAATAGGAGGAAAATTGCAATATTGTTTTTGCCAATTTTTTTTTTTTAAGCAACTCAGTTTCAGGCCATGGCTATAAAGAGGCCCCTCTCAAGGTCTTCAGTGGATATCAGTTTCATAATACACTCTAGGCACTGTGAGGGATGAAGCCCCAAATTCATGGAGCTCCTATGAGTCTTTGGGGTCCTGCTATTGATGCTGGGGGTGGAGGTTTAGTTATAGAGTTGGGTGAGGAATAATTCTTAAAGACAGACAGCAGACATTTGTGTCATGGGTGATGGTAACTGAAGATTTATTTATAACAAGTGGAGACTTGACTTGGATACTTAACTTGTTCTACATTCCGAATTTTCCTGGGATCTAGGGGCAAAATTCTGTTTTCTCTGTGGTGTTTTTCTGTTACAGTAAATATTGACAAGAATGTCTTGGACAAACTCTGGGAACTGCTGAAGGCGAAAGGAATTGAAGAGAAAAGTATTGCGGAGTTCATTAAGAATGGTAATGGCATTATACTTTTCCCTAAATGTATCATTTATCTGATATGTAAGTATATGATCCGGAGTCAAATAAGTTCATTAAAAAATTTCTCTTTTCTATAAATATAATCTTTTTTATAATCCCTTTCTTAAACAAAAAAACAACCTTGCGAATACTAGGGAATGATAGTAATTGGTGCATTTTTTTTCCTGTTCTTTTGATCTTTCCCCAGATTACTGTCTTCCGTGTGGATCCAAAGTTCAACTCCTGTGTAAGTGAAAATAGTCTATTACTAATGTTACTCCAGTAAATAAATCAGCAAGGACAGATGGTGATTTCATACCTGTCACATTTTGTAGGTAAAAATGTTTTTTGGCCCGATCATTTACATTCTATTAGTTAAGAGTTGCTTCTGTTACATTAGGTAACTTCTCTTCTCTGGAATCATATTAAATTGCACACTGGTTGGCTGATTAATGCTGAGCAGCTTTGGTGAGAGAGTTTTATCCTGCAGGAATCTTGCAGACCAGAGTCATCAGAGAGAAGCAGGAATCCCCCACCAGCTGGTGGAAACTAATTAGCCTTCCCGTCAGCACTGACCTCATGCATGACCAGCCACATCGCTCCTCCAGGAGAGCAAGTATTAAAGACAGCTCACATTTTCTGCAACAGCAGTGTTCAATCTCACATGAATCTGACGGAACCCATGAAGGCTTTCTAACCACGCTGCCTGAGACATGCGTGTGAATTACATGTTCCCCTTCAGAAGAAGACTTACTTAAAATGAGATCTTTCAGCTTTCTAAACTAAATCTCAGAAAGCGAATCTGATTTGGCTTAAGTGCGACTTTTGATTTTCAGTTGGGGGGGAAAAAAATGAAAGAAAAAAAGCAATGGAAAAGTAGCTTCCAGTTGAATATGATAAGAAAGATGTAGTCCGTAGGTACAACGCAGTATCACTCAGCCATAAAAAAGAATGAAATCACGACCTTTGCAGCTATATGGATGGACCTAGAGATTGTCATACTAAGTAAGTAAGTCAAAAGAGAACGATAAACATCATAAGGTATCATATCTATGTGGAATCTAAAATAACACACAGAGGATCTTACTTTAAAAACAGATGCACAGACGTAAAGAGAAACTTGTGGTTGCCAAGGGGAAGAGAGTTGGGGGAGAGAAGGATGAGGAGTTTGGGATTAGCAGATGGAAACTATTGTGTAAACGATGGGTAGCCAAAAACATCTAACAGTATAGCAGAGGGAACTATGTAATACTCTGCAAAATCCTAAACAGGGAGCAAATCTGAACAAGCACAGATATTACTGTCAGTATGTAGAAACTACACATTGTATTAGTATGCACTATTCACTTTTCTGTATATCTGAAACTAATCTAATATTAGGAATCAACTATCCTACAATAAAAAAACAAAAATTAAAAAAGTTAACTACTGTAGACTCCAACGAAAAGACTTGTGGCATTAGAGGTATGTGCTTCCGTCTCAGAGCCGGAAGATGCATTCTGAAATCATTACTGCTAGAAGCAAGGCACCGTGGGAAATGTCACCCTGTATGTACATCCTGGGGAAAATCCCACAGGCATGCCCACACGTCACAGAGGTGTGGAGTCCTGAGGTCCACCAGGGTTCTGACATTGGATCAGCTACCAGCTCCCTGGATCCTGGACAGCCTGAGGCTCACCCCTGTCAACCGTCGCACAGTCGACTCTGCTAAACTTTTGCCTCTGTTTCACTCACCTACAGAAACAGTCACTGAGACCAGTCTCCAGGGAATCAAGATCAGCAGCACGAAGACGACTTTCCTGGTTTCTGATGAACGTGATCCTTCTCTCTTCACACGCACACTGCCTCTCCCATCTCATCTCTCTGGGTCACTAATCACATCCTGCTTGGTGGTGCTTGATTCCTGAGGGCTTAAATAAATAGATTTAATACACAACTGACTTATGTGTACTTGTACACAAAAGTCCTCTATTTTAAAAGTCACGAACATGCACATTAAATTTAACCATCCAGGAGCAGATACGTTTAAGCAAATAGATGTTCCATCAGAGACAGTTCTGATGAAGATTAAGTAGAGATGTACTAGAGGTGCTGAGGGGAGATGGATCAAAAGGACTAAACCATCCTGGGACAGGGGAAAGGGTTATGGATTCTCTTTTATAGCGGGAGTGGACAGTCTAGTCAAGAAAGATGTCCCTAGAGAGCATCATATTCATCACAGGGAAGGGAAAGGAGCTTGTGTTCCAGTCTCCAAGCTTCAGAGAGAGAAAGTGTAAGATGGCATGGGCCACAACTGAGAGAAAATGAGTATTCTGACTGTCCCAGCACCTCTGAAACTGAGCTGAAGGACTGATATTTCTCACCCATTGGCTCACTAGTAATCAATGTTGGGCAGCGTCTGCTTCTTAGTCAATATAGTATCATGAAGTCGGTGTCGTGTTTGCAGGGGTTCTCCAGCCTCTTATGTTTCGAAAACCAGGTGATGCTAGTATTTCCAAGGAATAGACATTCCTGCTCTCCCGGGAAGAGCATGCTGGTCAGCTCTCGGTGGTGGTTAAGCTGATTGCAATCTACAAGGTCTAGCAAACACTCAAAATATAGACTTATTCCAAGAGTTGGGCCGAAGTTCAGAGATATGGTCTAAGAGTTGTGAAAATCACACTAGACCTAAGTGATATGTAACAGAATAAATGTTCTAATCCCTGCAGAGACATGGCTTCCAAATGGGCCACATTGCTGCTGCTGCTGCTGCTAAGTCACTTCAGTCGTGTCCGACTCTGTGCGAACCCAGAGACGGCAGCCCACCAGGCTCCCCCATCCGTGGGATTTTCCAGGCAAGAACACTGGAGTGGGTTGCCATTTCCTTCTCCAATGTATGAAAGTGAAAAGTGAACGTGAAGTCGCTCAGTTGTGTCCGACTCTTAGCAACTCCATGGACTGCAGCCCACCAGGCTCCTCTGTCCATGGGATTTTCCATGCAAGTGTTCTGGAGTGGGGTGCTATCGCCTGCTCTGATGGGCCACACTAGCCATTGTCAAAGGCAGCAGTAATGAATGTTTCTGCCGCTTCTTCAGTAGCAACGGAGGTCAAGGGCCGCACATGCATAGCAGAGTGTATGCAAGCTGAAATTCTGACTCTCGTCTTCACAGTCCATCCGGAAATGCTGGATGGGATGAGTGGATAAGCACAGAGGCAACTGAGGCCAGAGTAAGAGGGTAAATCTCTTAAGAAATGTTGAAATGCAAGACCTGGCATGAACCAGTTAAAGACTCTGAAACATCATATGCTTTCATATGAATTTATGGGGGCTCAGAGGTTAAAGTGTCTGCCTCCAATGAGGGAGACCTGGGTTCGATCCCTGGGTCAGAAAGATCCTCTGGAGAAGGAAATGGCAGCCCACTTCAGTATTCTTGCCTGGAGAATCCCCTGGATGGAGGAGCCTGGTAGGCTACAGTCCATGGGGTCGTGAAGAGTTGGACATGAATGAGCGACTTCACTTCACTTCATGTGTATATATATATGCACACATATATACACAAAACATATATGCACATATATATATGTGTGTGTGAATGTGCAAAACGAACACACACAAACACATATACACACATACATATGTGTGTGACTGTGTGTATTCATGATAACTGTGTTCATAAACAATGGATCGTCAACACCAATTCAAAAGATAAAGAGGATGAAAGAGCTATAAACAGGCTTCTGTTTCTGGAATAAATACTCTTGATGAAATGCACAGATCACTCGCATGATGTATTACAAAAATTAATACATGATAAATTGAAATTTCCTAATATCCTTTATCTAATAAAGAGATTGAGTAGAATATTCCATAAATTTACAGTTAAAGAAGACTTAATATAAAATTTTTTAAGAAGTAAAGGAAAAATATCACTAAGCTTAGAGCAAGCCTTCACAGACCATTGATCATATGTGGTGATAATGGTGGTGGTTTAGTCACTAAGTGGTGTCTGACTCTTGGGACCTTATGAGTTTGTATGAAAGTATTTTCCATGTAAATTGCTACTTAATCCTTTAGAGAGAGTTGGGTACTTCTGTCGGCTTTGTTGAAACTATATAATCCCATGAAAGTGAAAGTGAAGTCGTTCAGTTGTGGCCAACTCTTTTCGACCCCAGAGACTGTACCCTACCAGGCTCTGTCCATGGGATTTTCTAGGCAATAGTACTAGAGTGGATTGCCATTTCCTTCTCTAGGGGATCTTCCCAACCCAGGGCTCGAACCCAGGTCTCCTGCATTTAGACAGACGCTCTACCATCTGAGCCACCAGGGAAATCCTTAGAAAACCATAATTCCAAAATGTACATGCATACCACTGTTATTGATACTATAAATAAAATAGAGCATTACAGAGAGCGTACTGTACAGCAGGGAACTCAGTGCTCTGAGGTGACCCAACGGGAAGGAAATCCCCCCAAAAAGCTGATATATGTATATGGATAGCTGGTTCACTCTGATGTCAACAGAAACTAACATACCAATCTAAAGCAACTATACTCCAATAAAAATTTTATAACAATTCTGTACCCTTATACATGTTTTCTCATTAATGCACAAACATACTGGAGAACAGTATTTGCTTTACACATGCATGATAATTAAAATAGAAAGAGCATTGTACTTCTGTTTATTTCAAATGATAATTTTACAGAGTGTGTTGATTCATAAACAGCTAATTTGTGACTCCAATTTCCTACACTTTTCTGCTATGATGTGTAATAACTACGAGACTGTTTAATCTATTTCTAAATGTTTCACCACCACAGTCAACAGTTACTGTTTTTGTATGTATGAATCGTCTCATAATTCCTTTAAATGGAATGACTTATTAAAATGAAGGCACTTCACGGGACTACCCTGATAGTCCAAAGGTGAGGTCTTCACCTTCCAATGCATAAGGTGGTGGGTTCGATCCCTGGCTGGGGAGTTAATTTTACACTGAGGGACCTGAATCAGAGGCAAAAAACTGAACCTTAAAACAGAAACAAAGCTGCAACAAATTCAATGAAGAATTAAAACAACAGTTCCTCTTTTAAAAACATCTTTTTAAATAATTTAAATTTATTTATTTTAATTGGAGGGTATTTACTTTACAATATTGCATTGGTTTTGCCAAACATCAACATGAATCTGCCACAGGTGTACACGTGTTCCTCATCCTAAATCCCCCTCGCACCTCCCTCCCTGTACCATCCCTCTGGGTCATTTATTTTATTATTATTATTATTATTATTTTTACTTTACAATACTGAATTGGTTTTTTTTTTAATACTTATTCTACTTTACAATACTGTATTGGTTTTGCCATACATTGACATGAATCCACCACAGGTGTACCTGAGTTCCCAACCCTGAACCCCCTCCCACCACCCTCCCCATACCATCTCTCTGGGTCATCCCAGTGCACCAGCCCCAAGCATCCTGTATCCTATATTGAACCTAGACTAGCGATTCATTTCTTACATGGTAGTATACATGTTTCAATGCCATTCTCCCAAATCATCCCACCTTCTCCCTCTCCCACAGAGTCCAAAAGTCTGTTCTTTACATCTGTCTCTCTTTTGCTGGTCTTTTAAAGAAAGTGAACACACTTTAGAATTTGGTGGATACCCACGAACAAAGAAGACCTTTCAAAACACATTTCTCCTTTCTGTTCTCAAGTGCTATTGTCTTGTTCTCACAGATACACACCAAACTCGCTCTTCCCACCATGCTCAGAGCATCACTCAAAACCTTCTCTACAAAAATATTCTCTCTTTCTGAAACAGGGACCCCAAACACACCCTAAGTTCCCATCTTTCTCTGTTCTTCATCTGCAGCTTATAAACAGGGATTTATTTGGCAATCATTTGTTTCTTGAATTAATATGCATCTGTCTCCTTTCACAGGAAGACAGCTCACTGGATGTTGCACTGAGGCTGTTTGCTTACTGCTGAGGTTTAGGCTCCTGTTGGCTCTAAGTCTGTATTTACTGAAATCAGACCAAAGCGTGGACAGGAGATATGTTACAGAAAACATGTCTCTGTGATGCACATGGGGGTAAACGTTTATAGCATGTAGGACATTTAGCTAAACATTGTCCTGAACTTATTTTCAGCTTGTTGATGTCAGATAAAGGAGATATAAAGGCATTTTGTACACAATGATACTCTTTCACGCAGTGAGCACATCTTGAGAAGGGTGGGTATGAAGTTTACTGTTGATATGGGCTTTTGTTTCCAACCTAACAGTAGCTAAACTCACCATTATTACATAGGGTGGAGGAGTGGAAAATTCCCATACCTATATAATTGATATTAATAATAGCATTCTTTAAGGAATAAGTCGAGAGACTGACTGACTGAAACAGACACAGAGGAATTCAGTTCAGTTCAATCCAGCGGCTCACTCATGTCTGACTCTTTGTGACTCCATGGACTGCAGCATGCCAGGCCTCCCTGTCCATCATCAACTCCTGGAGTTTACTCAAACTCAAGACCACTGAGTTGCTGATACCATCCAACCATCTCATCCTCTGTTGTCCCCTTCTCAGTTCAGTTCAGTCCCTCAGTCATGTCTGACTCTTTGAAACCCCATGGACTTCATCACACCAGGCCTCGCTGTCCATCACCAACTCCCGGGGTTTACCCAAACTCATGTCCATTGAGTTGGTGATGCTATCCAACCATCTCATCCTTTGTCATCACCGTCTTCTCCGGCCTTCCATCTTTCCCAGCATCTGGGTCTTTTCTAATGAGTCAGCTCTTCCCATCAGGTGGGCAAAGTATTGGAGTTTCAGCTTCAACATTAGTCCTTCCAATGAATACCCAGAACTGATCTCCTTTAGGATGGACTGGTTGGATCTCCTTGCAGTCCAAGGGAATCTCAAGAGTCTTCTCCAACATCACAGTTCAAAAGCATCCATTCTTCGGTGCTCAGCCAAAGATTTCAGTCAGTTCAGTTCAGTTGCTCAGTTGTGTTCGACTCTTTGCAACCCCATGAATTGCAGCATGCCAGGCCTCCTTGTCCATGACGAACTCCTGGAGTCCACTCAAACTCACATCCATTGAGTTGGTGATGTCATCCAGCCATCTCATCCTCTGTCGTCCCCTTCTCCTCCTGCCTCCAGTCCTTCCCAGCATCAGAGTCTTTACCAATGAGTCAACTCTTCACATGAGGTGGCCAAAGTACTGGAGTTTCAGCTTTAGCATGATTCCTTCCAAAGAACACCTAGGGCTGATCTGGTTGGATCTTCTTGCAGTCCAAGGGACTCTCAGGAGTCCTCTCCAACAACACAGTTCAAGAGCATCAATTCTTCGGCTCTCAGCTTTCTTCACAGTCCAACTCTCACATCCATACTTGACTTCTGGAAAAACCATAGCCTTGACTAGACGGATGTTTGTTGGCAAAGTAATGTCTCTGCTTTCGAATATGCTATCTAGTTTCATCATAACTTTCCTTCGAAGGAGTAAGCATCTTTTAATTTCATGGCTGCAGTCAGCCAAAGAATTAACTGTCCATAATTCAGCAAAACTAATACACATGTTGCCATGCAAATAGACACTGATTAATACCAACACGGGATAAATACCAATATCATTATCATTTGTGATATTATGTACGGTGGCACAGAGTGTCGAGACACAATGGGACCTTTATGGGACCTGTCCTCTCTGATATCTGTAGGAAATTTCCTCCTGTCCACGTCAACCTGCAAACCTAAAAGTTTCCAAACTATTAGGAATATCATGGACATGTCACTTTTTTTTTTTTTTTTCACATCTCGCTTTTCCCCTCAACCTGGAGAGCTTCGAGGGGTCCTCCATGGCAATACAAGCTCAAAGGCAGCTCTGAGCAGTGAGGGTTTCTAGCAGGAAACCTTGAGATATAGTATAGATGTTACCTCCTCTGCTCACATGGAGTGTTTACCCTTTGCTGTGTCCACCTCAAAGTGTTTCTCTGACATTTACTGGAAATTTTTAAATCTGTCCTGAGTCACCCTAATGAGGTACCTTTGGAAGCTATGCTGAAATGTACAACTCAAGTAACTATTGCTACTCTGGAACTCCTAGTCTGTGTTATCCTGCTTCTAGGTGAGTATTCCTAGAGTACAAGATGGAAGTCTTCTTTCCATGTTTATATATTCCTGTTTGTCTAACTGGGCTTCCCTGTGGCTCCAATGGCAAAGAATACAACTTCAATACAGGAGACCCAAGGCGGTCCCTTGGAGAAGGGAGTGTCAACCCACTCCAGTGTTCTTGCCTGGAGAATCACATGGGCAGAGGAGTCTGGTGGGCTAGGGTCCATGGGATTGGAAAGAGTCGGACATCAGTGAAGGACAAACACTGTCATTTGTCTACATGAACCTTGATGTCTTTTTCCTTGTCACCACGGGTCTCACGGAAATCACAGTTGGAGTGTAGGGTGTCTTCTAAACACACCTGGCCCAGTAACCTCGGGCTTTCTAGAGCCTTCTTCCTTGTCCACTGGACAGTGCTGACCAGGACCCCTTCTTTCAAACCCACACTCCCATGCATGTGACTAATGAACCCTGGACACGGCTCTGGGTTCTAAACAGGCCCTTCGGTCTTTCTTTTCACCAGGAAATGCCCTGGTTATATAAATGGTTGCACAAATTTGCTCATCAAGAACAGAAATCCCCAGCAAACACCCTGAATCAGGACTGCCCTGGTGGTTCAGTGGTTAAGATGACACACTTCCACTGCAGGAGCAACTGGTTCCACCCCTGGTCAGGGAACTAAGATCTCTGGCTGAGAAAATGACAAGGAACAGATTCTTTGACTGTTAGAGTGATCTTAAAACTAACTTTCAGGTTTTTAGAGTTAGGAAATGTTTTCTCCTTCAAAATTCTAGGAATTACAAGAACTACTGTCTTTCTTTCTCAGTTGCCTGAGAAACAAGTGAGTCAGTGAGTAAATGATGCATTATAAATTGGATGGATAAAAGGGTGCCTTCAAAGGGAGAGATGAAAATGCGTTGCTGACATACCCTTTCAGAACACGTTAAGGGGCACTACTCAGATCATGCTCCTAGTTACAAGGATAGAGCCTGCTCTGGAGCAAGAGAGGGTGATTAACTTTGTGCTGATGTCCTCCTCAGTTTAGAGAAGTAGGAGGCTTTCTAAGGTTCTCTTAGGAAATCTTTTAACTCCACAAAAGCACACACTCACTTTTACTTTTAGAAAAAAAATGTCAAACCATTACCTCAATGGAAACAATACAAGAGTGGGATGTGTGTGTCCTGGACAGTTTATCCCATTTTGGATCTCAAGACACAAAGGAAGATAAGTCTTCCTGACCTGAAATATTGAAAGTGTATTGTGATATCTTACTCACTGTGAAGGTCAAATGTCCAGATTCGTTCAACTGTCTCCTAAAACAATCTGCATGATCAACATACACAATGTCATAAAAGTTCATCCCGTGAAGCAGGATATTGCAGATGACTTCTGTGTACTATGGCCTTAGAAAGGACAATTGTTGGTTCATGACGTGTCATGCCAACACACAATGATGCTGTAAAAGTAACACTAGTTCTCATCTTCTCCAACCACCGGGACACCCTCACCTTCTGCAGAAGAAGGACCATGAGAGACGCAGGATACCGGTTCTGTTCCTGACTCTTCTCCTTGGTCTGGTTTGTGCCGCCCAAGAAGGTGACACTCTGCAAGACCCTGCAGAAGTGCCAGGGACGGTCTGCTCTGGGAGGAGGTCTTGGGTGTGTATGTTTTGTGGTTTTGTTATGTGGATCCATAAGTAGAGCCGTGTCCCTCCAACTCAACACTCTTTCATTTACTGGCTCTACCCCTGTTCTGTTTCATGTCTCCATCATCTCTGCTGTATTTTAGTTGACTCTTCATCATTTTTCCTGCTCTTGTAACACAGAAAGAAGATCAACCAAACAGCTGTTGGAGTGCTTGCATTTGACACTGGAGAAATGTCAAAAAATGTCTCAATTCCTTCTTCTATTCTGACTTCAGTTTTACATTATTTTATCAACTCTGCTTTGTTCAGTCAAGTTAGAAAATGTACGCTGAGTTGCACAAGGGATGAGAAACTTAGGTGGCATGATGCTAGATGAAGTAAAAAGACAAGTGCAAAAATTTCTGGTGGGATTTTTGCTGCTAGCTTTCACAAAAATGGAGAGTCATCTACTTTGGATCCAGTAACCCAGACAGGGGCCCAATCAGGGTTGTTTTTAGTATCATCGTGTGTTTGATGATGAAAAAATAAAGGGCACAATAGAGATCAATTTATGTGACAGGTAAATCAAAACAATCCAGAAGGCAAACAACTACAAACCCCAAGCTTGAAGGGAGTGTGTGTGGCTTCCTGGTCTGCAGGGAGCTCTCAGGATGATGTTGAGATCATGATGCCCTGAGCTGTGGGGCTGAGCAGGGTCTCTGAGCTGGGGGAGCAGTTCCCCTTTGAACCTCCAGGGAATGTCCTGAAATCTTTGCCTAGACGGGGCTCCCAGAAGCTCCATCGGCAGCAACTCATTGAAGGAAAGAGGGACATGGCAGCGGGGAAAGGCTCGTGTTCTGGAACCCCCAGTCCCCACCAGGGGCTTGAGTCCTTCCTGCAGAATCTGTAAGAGACGGTTGCCACTGAGCCCAGAAACCGAGGGTGGGGGGAGAGCACACAGTGAGCTCTGCCCGCGGGGCGTCCTCACGGGAGGTTTCATCACCACTGAGTTTACCCCCCAGGCAGACGGTTTACTAAGAACATGCAAACACATGGATGTATAGGGAGGAATAAACAACTGAAGAAGAGGACAACTAAGAGATTTTTGATTGTTTACTCATCTTATAGTGTTGCAATGGAAAAAGAATGTGTGTTTTGATTACAATTAAACATTTTGTCTTACTTTTGAGTGATTTTTCCTATCATATTATCTAGTCATTGCCAAGGCTTTTGAGAATCCACAAGGTCTGTCTTCTGTCGACGACTTCACCTCTGTTTCCACAAAGTGTTTTTTTAAAAGGTGTACTGTTCTTGCTTCATCCTAAATTCTAGATTTCTCCATGTTTGTTTGGCTTTCAACGTGACTTGCTTTGTATTTGCAGTTACTCTTTGGAATTACGGCACAGGTTTAAACTGTAGACAAACCACCCTTGACCCTTGATGATGACTTGACCTTAGAGAACATACTCTCTTCCGAACATCACATTGCTCAAAGCCAGTAAAGTGACACCACACACTTAATTTTGGGGGGTGAAACAAAGAAAATCCTCTTTATATGTCACATTTTCCCGTTATTTGAATTACCCACCTTGAGTATTTTTTTTTAGGTTGAATGAAAACCAGGAAGTAATACACATCAGGAGCAAAGCAAGATGATGGAACTTATGTTGTTGACTTGTAAGCATGAATGGTTCACTGATCAGAGTATGTTTGGGTGGAAATCTTGGCGCAACGTCCTTCCATAATCCCACACACCTGAATTCTGCTCCAAATAACAACCAGAGGGGTGGGCAGGGTACAGTTCCTAAGTTTTCCAAACACTTTTCCTGGCCAGGAGCAAGGGATCAAGCACACAGCTTGGAGGTCTCCTCACAATTGTGAGTGTGACTCAGGGAGAGAGAGGAGCCTGGTGGGTCACAGTCCATGGGGTCAAAAAGAATAAGACATGACTAAGCGATTAAGCACGCGTGTACTCGATGAGAACATGTGCAGACCTGTATTTCATGTTTCTAACAGCTAATTTACAACAGCCTTCCAAACTGAAGTCTCAAGGGTGTATCATTGGGTCTCCCTTGTAGCTCAGCTGATAAAGAATCTGCCTGCAATGTGGGAGACCTGGGTTTAATCCCTGGGTTGGGAAAATCTCCTGGAGGAGGGAACAGCAACCCGCTGCAGTATTCTGGCCAAGAGAATTCCATGGAGTGTGAATCCATGGGTTCACAAAGACTCAGACACGACTGACAGAGTTTCACTTGGTTTCACTTACGAATCTGTCTCAAGGGTGTATCCTGAGTCTGTATATCCGTGTCATTCACTTTTTCGAAACAATCTTAAAGCATCTTAATGCACTCAAGGTATGGTGGATGAAGCTGAATCCAAGGAAATCATCCTGAGTTCAACCCTAAAGGCAGCTTCTGTTTAAGACAATGGGAATGGCGCTAAGATTTGTATCTCTAAATTCTGATAATGGACCTAAGCAACATTTCTGATTTTACACAGCCTGCCGTCCTAGCTGTCGTAACAACTGTAGCATTCAGCCCATTGATGGAGACACGGATCAACAGAGGATGCACCCTTGCTAACACCCTGACTTCGCCACAGTAAGTAGAATTGACAATACATCAAGGCGGGCTTGTATATAAGTATCTTTTCTCTCTCACACAGATGAGTAGATAAAAGAACTTACAGTTTGAGTCCAACACCGTCTCCTCCTGTCTTCAGTCCCTCCCAGCATCAGGGTCTTTTCCAAGGAGTCAGCTCTTTGCATCAGGCGGCCAAAGGATCGAAGTTTCAGCTTCAGCATCAGTCCTTCCAATGAATATTCAGGGCTGATTTTCAGAATGAACTGGTTGGATCTCCTTGCAGTTCAAGGGACTCTCAAGAGTCCTCTTCAACACCACAGCTCAAAAGCATCTGTATCAGTTTCCATTCCCACCAGCACTGCAAGAGTGTTCCCTTTTCTGCACACCCTCTCCAGCATTGATTGTCTGCAAACTTTTTGATGATGGCCCTTGTGACTGGCATGAGGTGGTATCTCATTGTAGTTTTGATTTGGATTTCTCTAATAAATGAGTGCTGTTGAGCATCTTTTCCTGTGCTTGTTAGCCATCTGTTTGTCTTCTTTGGAGAAATCTCTCTTCAGGTCCCTCTCCCACTTTTTCATTGGGTTGTTTGCTTTCCTGGTATTGTATTGTATGAGCTGCTTGTACATTTTGGAAATGAATTCTTCATCAGTTATTTCCTTTGCTATTATTTTCTCCCTTCTGTGGGTTGTCTTTTCACCTTATTTGTAGTTTCCTTTGCTGTGCAAAAACTTTTTAAGTTTAATTAGGACCCGCCTATTTTTCTTTGTTTTTATTTCCGTTACTCTAAGAGGTGGATCATAGAAGATCTTGCTTTGATTTATGTCATCCAGTATTCTGCCTATATTCTCCTCTAAGAATTCAGCAGTTTCTAGTCTTACATTTAGGTCTTTAATCCATTTTGAGTTTATCTTTGTGTATGGTGTTAGGTAGTGATCTAATTTCATTCTTTTGCATGTGGCTGTCCAATTTTCCCAGCACCAGTTACTGAAGATGCTGTTGGTGCCCCATTGTAAATTCTTGCCTCCTTTGTCAAAAATAAGGTACCCATAGATGCGTGGGTTTATCTCTGGATTCTCTATCTTGTTCCATTGGTCTGTATATCTGCTTTTGTGCCAGTATGCTGTCTTGATGGCTGTAGTTTTGTAGTATAGTCTGAAGTCAGGAAGACTTGATTCTTTCAGCTCCATTCTCCTTTTGCAAGACTGACTTGTCTATTCAATGTCTTTTTGTATGTTCATACAAATTGTGAAATTTTTTATATTAGTTTTGTGAAAAATGCCATTGGTAATTTGATAGGGATCACAGTGAATTTGTAGATTGCATTTGGTGGTATAGTCATTTTGCCAATATTGACTCTTTCTACCCAGGAACATGGACTATCTCTCCATATGTTTATGTCATCTTTGATTTCTTTCATCAGTGTCTCATAGGTTTCTGTAAACAAGTCTTTTGTCTCCTTACGTAGATTTACTCCTAGATGTTTTATTATTTTTGCTGCAATGGTGACTGGAATTGATTCCTTAATTTCTCTTTCTGATTTTTCATTGTTATTCTATAAGGTGCAAGTATATTGATCTTGTATCCTGGGATTTGGCTTAATACGCTGATTAGCTTTAGCAATTTTCTGATAGTTTCTTTTGGGTTTTCTATGAATGTTTTATTATTTTTGCTGCAATGGTGACTGGAATTGATTCCTTAATTTCTCTTTCTGATTTTTCATTGTTATTCTATAAGGTGCAAGTATATTGATCTTGTATCCTGGGATTTGGCTTAATACGCTGATTAGCTTTAGCAATTTTCTGATAGTTTCTTTTGGGTTTTCTATGTATAGTATTGTGTCATCTGCAAACAGTGAGAGTTTTAATTGCTCTTTTTCCAATCTGGATTTCTTTTCTTTCTTTTTCTTCCCTAATTGCCATAGCTAGGACTTCCAGAACTATGTTTAATAACATAGAGTGGGCACCCTTGTCTTGTTCCTTATCCTAGAAGGAATGCTTTATTTTTTCACATATGAGGTGAGCTTTTCGCGTATGGTCTTAACTATGTTGAGGTAGGTTCCTTCTATGCCCATTTTTAAAAATGATTTTTATCATAAATGGATGCTGCTGCTGCTGCTGCTGCTGCTATGACCTAACTGTACTGAATTGAAATGAAAGGAGCATTATGAGTAACCAAGCTCAGTCCAAGGATGTAAGCCAGGACTGTGCTATGCAAAACAGCATGCGTGTTCTCCCTGCTTCTCAAACACACTCTCAAGCTAAAGAAGAGTTAAGTTTCCTCAGCCAAGCAGGCAACTTTCTCTCATTTGAATTTAGAGTTCATATTCGAAAGCAAATAAAACAATTAATTCCCAATCCCCACAAAAAGCGAAACCCTGTCTACTCAAATTTTCGGTATCAATAACTTCCTCCAACGTGCATGTAACTAGACCACACTACATCACTCCTTCACCAAAACAGAGGGACAATGTAGCAAGAACTTCTTGTTCTGCTTTCTCTCTGCCACTCTTTTCCACTATCTGAAAATATCACTTGCACATTTGTTTTCCAGTTTACTTTCTGTCCACCACTTCTCTCCAATCACCCATGTGAGCCCCATAGAGGTAAATATTTTTTCTTGTTTATTGCTGTCTTCTTACTGCCCAGAACATATTAGGTGCTCAACAAATATTTGTTGAAATAATGAATGATGAAAGTCCATATGCACTAAGTATTATTCATGAAAAGCTGAAAAGGAGATAGACAGGATGATATTCTTGGCAAGGCTTTGTAGGCCACAATTTTCAGTGTCTCTTAGGGCAGGTAAAGAATGAAATGAATATGAAAGAAATCATTTTGCCTACAACGTGGGGGCTGCGGGGGTTGTGGTCCAGTGAAACCTGAAGCTGCACACCAGCTCTAGCCAGTAGCTGAGCTAAATAAATAAAGGTGGAGAGTCCAGTGCTATCAGATCCTGCAAGTTTTCAAAGCCAGAAATTTGAATCTCGAGTCAATACCTAGGATGCAATGTGTTGGCTCTCTAATCTTTTCTATAATATTGTGTAGGTTAAGTGAAACCTATCTCATGTAGAATCTGGCTTTTCAGCTGCACATTTTTGACCTCTGGTGGAATCCTAATTGCATCCACTGAAATTCACTAGGATGAATTAATTCTTCTTTCCTGATATAAATAATGCTGAGAGTAGCATGTCTCTTTTTCTCAATTTCAAAACAATAACTTTTGTTGCATCAATATATTTGTAGCTATTAACTGCCAGAACTTGGATATTTGACTATGGGATGAAGAAGGCCTTACCTATAAGACACTTGACTTTGAGAATAGATCATTATTTATAAATATCTCCCTTCTCAACATGACAAAATCATTTATTATATCTCCCTTCTCAATATAACAAAATTATTTTTTAAATTATCATGAAATAAAACTAACAGTAGCTAGAAAAGCAATGAAAACTGATCATTTATCTTATTTATTGAATTTCACATATAGTTATGCCAGTAAAAACCAGAAAATTAATAAATTTAGAGAATAAAAATCACGTTCAACAAAGAGCAGAGTAGTGGATTGATACTTTTTAATGATCTTAATTCCTTGTTTGTTAGAAAAAGGGAAGAAACAAACCTTTTTAGTTGGGCTTAGACAGTTAAGAATCTGCCTACCAATGCAGGATACCTGGGTTTCATCTCTGGGTCAGGAAGATCCCCTGGAGAAGGGAATGGCTACCCACTCCAGTATTCTTGCCTGGAGAACCCCATGGACAGAGTCTACTGTCCATAAGGTCACAACTAGTCGACACGACTGAGCAATTTGCTGCTAAATGAATGACACACT
>SJYC01097007.1:0-17308 GCA_006408675.1 Madoqua kirkii
TGGAGAAGGGAATGGCTACCCACTCCAGTATTCTTGCCTGGAGAACCCCATGGACAGAGTCTACTGTCCATAAGGTCACAACTAGTCGACACGACTGAGCAATTTGCTGCTAAATGAATGACACACTTTGTGTGTTCAAGCCTTATCTTCTGCACATTTATCAATGACTTCATCAAAATAATTTTCGTGCACTTAAGTTCATTAGCAAGTGTAGCCAGTAATCTATCTTTGCTCACAGCTGATCAAAGAACACTTTAATTTTAATGTCAAAATAGTTTCCTCACTCAGAGCAACAGTTACATAGGCAGGAAAAGCCTTAAAATATTTTGGGCATAGATTTCTAAAAATTTCATTCCACAATAAATTTAGCTAAGTCAGTACTCATCACATCTTTTATTTCTGTGGGATATCAGCAGCCTTTAGATGTTTATGTAGTAAAAACTTTTTGAACATAAATTGAAAACCTGAGGAACCTACATAGAATGACAGACTTGAAGTAAAAAATGCCCTTTATTCATCTTTACAATTACAGTATTATCATTATTTATTTAAAACCTACTGTTTAAATGCTGGAATATATAATTTCAGAGGCATCGAAGGCAAAATCCCACTGAGGCAAGTTGAAAGCATTCTGAACCCTCTTGAACATATAACCCAGTTTTTTCCAAATTTTCCTTCATGTCGAATACAATATTTATCAAAGGATAAATAATTTTTTACTACTAATTTGAAGTTTTTATACATATTATTTAGTAACCACATCAATTGTTTAGAACTTATATGGCAAAAAGTGGTTTTGGGTATTTTATCACTGATGTTTGGAGTTGCTGGAACTAGAGGAAAGTTTTAACAGTCTTTAAGTGTTTCTATCACTATTTTTAAATTCCTAATCTCATCATAACCTCAGATATGCAAAAGTCACCACCGTTATGCAGAAAGCAAAGAACTAAAGAGTCCCTTGATGAAAGTGAAAGAGGAGAGGGAAAAAGTTGGCTTAAAACTCAACATTCAGAAAACGAAGATCATGGCATCCAGTCCCATCACTTCATGGCAAATAGATGGGGTAACAATGAAAACAGTGACAGACTTTATTTTTGGGGGTTTCAAAATCATTGCAGATGGTGACTGCAACCACAAAATTAAAAGATGGTTGCTTCTTGGAAGAAAAGCTATGACCAAATTAGACAGCATATTAAAAAGCAGACACATTACTTTGTTGACAAAGGTCCATCTGGTCAAAGCTGTGGTTTTTCCAGTAGTCATGTATCAATGTGAATTTGGACTATAAAAAGAGCTGAAAGCTGAATAATTGATGCTTTTAACTGTGGTGTTGGAAAAGACTTTTGAGAGTCCCTTGGACTGCAAGGAGATCCAACCAATCCATCCTAAAGTAAATCAGTCCTGGGTGTTCATTGGAGGGACTGATGTTGAGCCTGAAACTCCAATACTTTGACCACCTGATACGAAGAATTGACTCATTGGAAAGGACTCTGAAGCTGGGAAAGATTGAAGGCAGAGGGAGAAGAGGATGACAGAGGCTGAGATGGCTGGATGGCATCACCAACTTGATGGACATGAGTTTGAATAAACTCTAGAAGTTGGTGATGGACAGGAAAGCCTGGCGTGCTGCAGTCCATGGGGTCGCAGAGCTGGACACGACTGAGCAACTGAATTGAATTTCATCTACATGAGGTAGACAGATTTCCATTGCCACTTTTGAAAGGTCACAGGAAAGCAGTAGTAAGCAGAGGGAGGAAAAGAAATACATGAGAAAGAGTACGATATACTCACAAGATCTTTCGCACATGCTCCCTCTCCACTTTTCCAGGAGATATTTGCAGACTGTCTCATGTTTACTCTCTGGATCTGATGCCTACAAATGTTAAGGTAAGTCATTGTTTTTATTTAAAGAAGGATTCGATAAGGATGCTGAATAAGTGAGCTCTTGTACCCCTCATCTCACTGGAAGTCATTTTAATGCCCTTTGTTCCCCAGGGGCTTAATTCAGGGCCACCATTGCCTGTGTTTGAACTCAGAGCTCCATAACCTAGGACTGCCCAATGCACAGCCAGCCAAATGCTGAAATGCCAACGCCTGCAGAAGAGAAGGGGTTTATTCATGAGGCAGATAATTGAGAAAATGGAAGAACAAATCTCGCCTTTCTAAAGTCGAAGGGCTCTGGGTATTTATGGGATGAAGCTGAGGCTGGGGAGCATGGGGAAAGGGAACTGGAGATAGGAAAAGCTGAAGGAATCATTGGTCTGCACAAGCACAACAAGATATGGTTGTCTTCACAGGATGCTCCTCCAGGAAAATGGCAGCAGAAACTTGCTCTGAGGGCAGAGCTCAGGGTTCTATGACTTCAAAAGGTCACCGAGCCGTCACTCTCAGAGTTAGAGGGCCCGTGGCCTAACTGGTCTTAACCAGCTGAAGCTCAAACTAGACACAGCTGAGTCCTAGCACCTGCAAATCAACTGGGCAAACCTCTTGTTTGCAGGTGATGCTTGAATGTCTTTTGAAGCAACAATTAAAGCCAGTTTGAGCAGCAAACCAGGTTCCAGGTATAGTGGATATTACTGACGATTACCATTAGTTTCACCCTTGCTTTTATTTCAGCTGTTTCTGATCTCTAAGCATGTTTATCTTGTTTTGAAACCAGTCACAGTTTGTTGTATCTTTTGCATTTTATCTGTTATTCCATTTTTGTAGTAAAGGTTAGTCTGGCAGAGCTTGGACTGTGAGCCAGCTTCTCTGTATTCCATTGGCAGGTACATATATGTGCCTATCTGTAATGTTATTTAAAACTCTAAAAAGTTCTGGAAGGAAATGCACTAGATTCATGATGGTTCTTTTCTCTGGGGAGATGAGGATGCTCAAATTGGAAGCAGTGTCAAAATCACTTTTATCTGTACTATTTTTAAGGGAGACTATAGAAATATTAATTCTGTAGTTTAAAATTCACTAAATGAAATAAAATATGAGGAATGAGGGGAGATATTTTATAAATAACTGTTGCTTTATTCTTTTCAGATTTTAACTTAGAAGCATGATTTTTACCTTTATTAAACCTCAGTCCATCTATTTACGTGATGTTACTTTAATGGAGCCTTAAAAATATTAAAAATATACATCATTGTTGTACTTTTCATTAAAATGTCTACATTTTAAAAATAGAAATGTTATTCACAAAGAACGATTCACTGAAGTATTGTTATGAACCATTTACTCTTCTGGTACTAAAATATACAGAGATAAAAGTATACATCTGGATTGCCATTTTTCTGAAAGTAATCAATTTACTAAGAAAACTCTTTCTCTGCAGTAGTTCTTACTCACTGATACATAACATAATGCCTTAATGCCTTAACTGGATTGTTAGGTAGGATTTAAATGATTCGCATGTGATGCTGAGACAAAGCCTCTTCTCTAAAAACAGCTCAACATGATTCATACTCTGTGCTATATTTTAAGAAAACAAGAAAGAATAGAGCAATGACTATGAAAGCAGATGGGACAAATACTTTAGAAGATGTCTCAGTACCTGTAAGTGCTGTAGAACCACCTGGCTAAAGAAGCAAAAGAATGTTCGTCATAATAGTCTTATATAGCGAAGTTGTTGGAAAGAGCTTCTTTTGGAAAATGACCCCAAACAAACTCAGCAGTGTCTGTGGTGTCTTCCTCTTGACTATTGCAGTTGAGTGCACTTCCATTGTTAAAAAAGCTCCAAAATTCTAGCAATCAGAATCCAAGATTCTTCAATATCAGCAAATCAATCAATGTAATTCACATTAACAAATTGAAAAATAAAAGTCATATGATTATCTCAATAGATGCAGAGAAGGCCTTTGACAAAATTCAACATCCATTTATGATAAAAACTCTCCAGAAAGCAGGAATAGAAGGAACATACCTCAACATCATAAAAGCTAGATATGACAAACCCACAGCAAACATTATCCTCAATGGTGAAAAACTGAAAGCATTTCCCCTAAAGTCAGGAACAAGACAAGGGTGCCCACTTTCACCACTACTATTCAATATAGTTCTGGAAGTTTTGGCCACAGCAATCAGAGCAGAAAAAGAAATAAAAGGAATCCGAATTGGAAAAGAAGAAGTAAAACTTTCACTGTTTGCAGATGACATGATCCTCTACATAGAAAATCCTAAAGACTCGACCAGAAAACTACTAGAGCTAATCAATGAATATAGTAAAGTGGCAGGATATAAAATACAAATCAATCAATGTAATTCACCACATTAATAAATTGAAAAATAAAGGTCATATGATTATCTCAATAGATGCAGAGAAGGCCTTTGACAAAATCCAACATCCATTTATGATAAAAACTCTCCAGAAAGCAGGAATAGAAGGAACATACCTCAACATCATAAAAGCTAGATATGACAAACCCACAGCAAACATTATCCTCAATGGTGAAAAACTGAAAGCATTTCCCCTAAAGTCAGGAACAAGACAAGGGTGCCCACTTTCACCACTACTATTCAATATAGTTCTGGAAGTTTTGGCCACAGCAATCAGAGCAGAAAAAGAAATAAAAGGAATCCGAATTGGAAAAGAAGAAGTAAAACTTTCACTGTTTGCAGATGACATGATCCTCTACATAGAAAATCCTAAAGACTCGACTAGAAAACTACTAGAGCTAATCAGTGAATATAGTAAAGTTGCAGGATATAAAATCAACACTCAGAAATCCCTTGCATTCCTATACACTAATAATGAGAAAGTAGAAAAAGAAGTTAAGGAAACAATTCCATTGCAACGAAAAGAAGAAAATACTTAGGAATATACCTACCTAAAGAAACTAAAGACCTATATATTGAAAACTATAAAACACTGATGAAAGAAATCAAAGAGGACACTAATAGATAGTTTTAAAATATAGTTTTAAAAGAAAAAGAATGTGAGGGTATAACTTGATTTCCACATCATTTAAAACCACTGTTTGATGTCTCAAAAGGCTCTTCTTTCCAAATCTGATATTAGTGACATGATTATAATACACATTTTCAAGGGGTATTAGTACCTTGGATCTATATTGCAGCAATACAATATGTAATTCTATCTATGGAACCAAAGACTAATATAAATTTATTAAGACTGAGGAGTTTTATATTATTTTTGAAATTTTTTTTGATATCAGTTATCCATTGCAGATAGAACCATGGATTTCAACCTTGGTTGCATATTGGAAACACTTGGAAACCTTTTAAGACTCCCAGGGCTACAACATACCCTGACCAATTGTATCAAAATTTCTAGAAAAGGTGAAACTCTGAAGTCAGTGTAATTTCCCTGGGTAATTTCTATGTGCAGTTCAAATTGAGAATCATATGCCATAATGGAAAATACATGTCTAAAATAATTTTCTCCTTATAAAATATGAGTTTTACTCAGATTCTGTTGAGAGGAAAGTTGAAACAGGTTTTTAGGAATTATATTAATACCTTCATCTGTCCATCTATCCACTGATTTATTCAACAAGCACTTACTAAGTTCTGATATGTGCCAAATTTGGCTTAGTTTTAATTTAATTTAGGGTAATTATTTTTTTTAAAGGAAAGACTATACTTATCCTTTCTTGGGAGAATTTAATCTGAAGAAATAAAGTGAAGGAACAGTTTTGTGACAATTGGGGCTCAGACTGAGGTGGAAATTATCTTGTTAACTAGAGATCCTCTGTTTTGACACTTTTCTCTTTGAACAGACACTTTAAGGCAGTGGTTCCCAGTCTTTTGGCACCAGGGACCAGTTCTGTGGAAGATAGTTTTTTCCATCAGGGATTGGGGGGAATGGTTCAGGTGGTAATGTGAACGATGGGGAGTGGCAGAGAGATGAAGCTTCGCTCACTTGTCTGCCTGCCCATCCACCAGCCACTCACCTCATGCTGTGCAGCCTGGTTCTTAAAAGGTGGCTGACTGGTGGTCCCAGGTCAGGGGGTTGAGGACTCTAGCTTTGAGGGGAATGGAATGAATAAAATCTAGTTAAGAGGATTCTTGGAATCAACAAAGTACAAGGGCTTCCCTTGTACCTTAGTCCATCTATCAATGCAGGAGACACGGGTTCAATCCCTGGGTCGGGAAGATCCCACATTCCACAAAGCAACTAAGCCCAGGAGCCACAACTCTTGAGCCTGTGCTCTGGAGCCCCTGCTCTACAGCAAGAGAAGCCCACACAACGATGAACCCAGCATAGCCAAAAATACATTAAATTATATATAAAAAAGATCTAGTCTCTCAGAAATTGTTCAAAACTGCAGAAAGTTTGTAAAACTGTTATGTGAAAATACTCATCATGTCGTCCATAGAAAAATCTGATTTTAGGATTTTCCTTTTGAAGAGGCACTGTGAGCAAAAATGTTTTTCAGTTTGCATTTATTACTGGTCTTGATTAGCTGGGCAACAGTCCACTAGAGCTATTATTTGCACAGAACTTACCATAGGGTCTCTTCCAAGCACCTGTCTCGCTGTTCATGCTGTTGCTGAATTCAGGGTAGGCATGGAGTAAGCTGGGAAACTGGAAGAAGATTCAAGGAGCCATAGGGACCATAGACGCGTTTATTCTGTAATGGCTGGCGCAGCTGCCAGAACGCAGCCATGCTGTATTCTCTGATGGCAGCACACACAGCCATGATGCAGCCACGAGAGCTTTTCAGGTACGTTTAAGAACATATGTGTCCCGTGGCCAATCGAGAGCATCCTGAGGCACATGCGCAGTGCTGTAAGTGAGCTCAGCTGTTACCATGTAAAGTCATTGTTTACCGGACATCGGGCATGAGCGAGAGGATGTTCAGCAAGAGAGCCTGACCACCACTATCTCGGCTAATTCGCTCTTCTCCTACAGCACCAAGAAAGAAAGAGAGAGAGAGAGAGAAAGAAAAGTCGCTCAGTCATGTCTGACTCTTTGCGACCCCATGGACTGTTGCCTACCAGGCTCTTCCATCCATAGGATTTTCCAGGCAAGAATACTGCAGTGGGTTGCCGTGTCCTTCTCCAGGGGATCTTCCCGACCAGGAATTGAACCTGGGTCTCCCTCCTTGTAGCCAGACGCTTTACCAGGGAATATAGTTCTGAGCCACCAAGGAATATAGTTCTGTGCAGTAGATACTAGCAATAACTCCATTTTTTAAAACAAAAAAACTGAGTTACGGAAAGGACAAGTGGAATGTCCAAGATCACTCAGATAGGAAAACTGAAAGTGAACCTCAAAGCTGGGTGATGAGCTTCAAAACTGGAAACTGAACCAAGGCGGCTGGTTCAAAAGCCTGCCTCTAACCTCAAAGTGTGTCTGAGGGGGCAGCAGCAGTGGGCATCCTTGTGAGGCTGGTAGAAACAAGAGTCCTGGGCCCCTGCCCAGACCTATTCACCAACCCCTGCATTTTAGTCAGATACCCAGGTGATTCATATGTATACTTAAGTTCAAAAAGCTAGTTTCTAAATCCCTGTTTTATAGTGCCTCCCAGGTCTGATGGGATCAATTTTATGAGCTACTTATAAAAGTGCAGATTTAATTAATGTACATGTTGTTGGTATATGTTGGCCATAATGAGGAGCCCAGTCATAGAAATAAGGTAAATTAGATTCTTCTCTAAAACAATGATCCTCCAAACTCCTTGAAGATAAAAATCCCCTGGGCACTTGTCAAGAAATACTCCCTAATCATTAACCTGCTAAATCATAATATCCAGGGAATGACCTAGAAAACTGTAACTTTTTTGAAAACAACGGGCTCAAAGTGATTTTTATTAGGAGGGAAGTTTGGAAATACTGCTCTGAGTTAAGCTTTTCAATCAATAAATGAAGACATAAAATCACTGCTTCTGAAAAACTACATCTTGATCAAAAGCACTATTATTATGTCTAAAGAAATATAGGTCCATCAAAAGGGAGTTGGTTGACCATAGAAGAAATGAAAAAACTTCTCAGAGACAAAGCTTTTGAAGGCCGAGCTCAGGGCTCACTCAGCTCTGATAAGGAAGGAAAGTTTCCAGAAACAAGGATGCATGTTTTGAAGGTGTACCCTACCATGGAGTTGGATGCTTCAGGCTGGAGAAGCCTGATGACATTGAACACTGAAGTTGTATAATTAACTTGCCTTGCCCTGAGTCTCTCTGGTCAGCAAGCAACCTTCTGATTAAAGCTTGACTTCCTGTGTATTATGTTTGCAGAGAAAGAAAATGCATTGGCTGGGGAATAGAAAAGTTCAGTTACAGTTCTCATTGGTGAATCTATAACCGGGCACTCAGATTTTAACCATCAGTGTTCTGGGCTTTAGTATCAGTTCACCTAAGGGAGATATGCCTCTTTATGCTTGTAAGGTATGATTCTGAGCCCTCAGAGCCAAGGTGGGATGTGAAGCAATGCCTGTCATTCCTTGTGGAAAACACCTGCATGGATACACTTAACACAGCCCTCTTCCTTTGAAGCTTCTCATTTGCCTTTCTGATTACCATACGTTCCTTCTGTGACTTAAGGCATTTATCTGCTAGTAGGGTGAGTTGGCAGGATAGTAACCCAGGAGGACAGAGTATTAGTTTAAGAAGAGATTTGCTAAATTTCCTTGACTTTTCTCCTTCCATTTAGTAGACTAACAATCTAGCCTGGAAAACTAGGGAGTAAGTTCAGAATAACAGAGTTTTATTGCCATGTAAAGAAAACACATTTTCTGTCTTAAGATGTTCTGTTCATTTGTAGAATGGGGATCAGATGAGACAAAGCTTGCTTGTTCTCCATCCTGGGTAACTAAAGGCAGGAGAAAGGAGAAAGTAGGTAAATAGAGAAGAGTGAACGTAGTGCTAATTTTCTGCTCTGGTTTTGATGCGGGAGTGTGTGTCTCTCTGTGTTAAATATTTATTGAATGAACATAATGTGGAAAGTGAGCCCCAGTGTGTCATTTTGGACCTTGCCACTTCAAAGTGAACTAGACCACACGGGATGACACAATGAAGAAGACATCAGGCCTCAAGGTAGCCACCTCAAGTTGAGTGTGACGTGGTCTCGCACTTGAGAGCGGTGTTCCTAACACTGTATTAACGCTGGCATGACTAGGGGACCTCTGAGCTAAAGTGAACTGTGGTGCCTATGGGAAAAAGGGAAGATGTAACAAACACTCGAGGGTGAGGATGAGTCAGCCAGGAAATATTGATATTACCACACACTGATCAAGCCAAGAAGACCAGATCACAAGTTATTAAATATGTCAGCCCGACTTTAGTCATTAATCCTAACAAAGAAAACAATGCCCAGGGAACAGGGGGCATTGCTCACCCCAAAGACTATCGTAGGTAGAGGACACTGCCCATGACAAATTTGACCCTTTCCTTCACTTATTAGGAGATCTTCACTCATAAGATCCCTGTTCTGATATAACTGGAAACTCCCCTCCAACCACATATTAATAGTTCTCTGCTTCCTTTCCCCTTTGTGGTCGTTGCTGAATCTCTAAGTTGTGTCTGACTCTTTGCAACCCCATAGACTCTAGCCTGCCAGGCTCCTCTGTCCATGGGATTTTCCAGGCAAAAATACTGAGCAGGTTGCCATTTCCTTCTCCAGGGGATTTTCCTGACTCAGGGATTGAACCCTTGTCTTCTGTATTGCAGGCAGATTCTTTTCCACTGAGCTACTGGAGAAAGCCCTTCTTTCCTCTTACTGTCTTGAAAAAGTTAATTATATATTTCATCTTCACTTTAACTCCTATTTTTTATTAAACTTATTCATGGGTTTTTTTTTTTTCTTCTATCATTCTACAGAAATGTCTCTTATCAAGGTCACTCATGAGTATGTCAAATCCAGTGGTCAGTTTTCAGTTCTTATTTTAATCCTTCCAGCAGCTGCCTGGACAAGGTCAGCCACTCCCTCCCTTTTAGAAACACTTCTCTTCTCAGTTTGCACGTTACACGTTATTTATGGATGTTCTTTCTCTACTTCAAAAATACTGCAGTGCCCCAGGATGCTCTCTTTAGATGGTTTCTCTGCTTTAGACACACTCATCTCCCTGAATAACCCCATTCAGACTTATGGCTTGAATGCCCATCTCTATGCCAATGATTTTCATGCTTTAGTTTTTCAGTACGGACCTTTTCCTGAACTCCAGGTATATAGAGCTATCAGCTCATCAGCATTTCCTCTAGATGTCTAATAAGCATCTTGAACTTAATGTGCCTTAAATCCAGCTCTTAATATTCCCTCCTACACCTGCCTTTGCCTCTCCAGTTTCCACCTTCTTCAATAGATTGTTGTTGTGTTAGTCACTCAGTTGTGCCTGACTCTTTGCGACCCCATGGACTGCAATCCACCAGGTTCCTCTGTCCATGAGATTTTCCAGGCAAGGATACTGGAGTGGGTTGCCATTTCCTTCTCCAAGGGATCTTCCCAACCCAGGGATCGAACCAGGGTCTCCTGCGCTGCAGGCAGATTCTTTACCAACTGAGCTACAATTCTATTAATTCAGTTGCACAGGTCAAAATCCTTGGATTCATTCTTGACTTTTTTTTTCTTACACATTTCTCACTAATCTGGCAGTAAGTCCTATCAGCTATGCCTTCAGGGTAATACATCTGGAATCTGACCATGTCGTACTGTCTCCACAGCTACCACCTTTATTCTGCTGTGCTAGTTTCTGACTTCCACTTTACCTCCCTGGAGTCTGCCCTCCAAGCTATCAGAGTGGTCCTTCAGGCTTGCTGTATCTGTGATTAAAAATGTTCTTAGGACATGGTTTGTTATGCCACTTT
Source organism: Madoqua kirkii (assembly GCA_006408675.1). Lineage (NCBI taxonomy): Eukaryota > Metazoa > Chordata > Mammalia > Artiodactyla > Bovidae > Madoqua > Madoqua kirkii. The sequence continues at coordinate 10,752 of SJYC01097007.1, forward strand.
TTCAGTTCTGCTGGTCTCTGCTTGACTTATATTAAGTATGTGAGCTCTTCCTATGTTGTAAACAAGATGGCAGTTGTGAGCCCTAGACTGGCTCACTTCCATTTAGTTTAGCAATCCTAGGAAAAGAAACTCTCTCTCCCCAAATTTAAATATTAATTCAAGGATGATTGACTCATTCTACTGGAGTCATGTGTTACCCTCTAAGCCAATCAAAGTGGTCATGAGAAACCTGGCCTTCCTGCCTGGGTCATGTGACCACCTTAACTGCTGTGATGGAGCAAAGTCACAGTCATTGACCACCTTTCAGAGACAACCTGGAACAGCAGCAGGAGGACCTCAGAAATCAGAAAAGGGAAAGAATTTAGATCAGACAGAAAATTTAGCTACCATAATCGAATATACTGTGTTTATTTCTTGATTTCTACATCTTGGGGCAATAACCCTAGGGTTGCTGTAAGGAGGTCCAAATACGTTGCTTCATGAAATATGAAATTATATGCAATATTTTATACATTAGCTATTATTAAACTGAGATTAGTCTATCAGTGGCTGATGAAATATAGATGGATACAGAGGACAACCCTTGATGACTTACTACAGTGGCATGAGTATGGACAGAAGTTAACCAAGGATTAACACCTTAAGAAGAGAGAGAGGGAGAAAACTCATCTTGAAAGCCAGGGTAAATAGGATTGTTAGTTATACATTACGGCAAGTGATGACTGTTTGGGGAAGGATTATTTGAGGGAAAATGTTATCAAACAAGACTGCAACCAAGGTGCTGGTCAGGGCTGGATTATTATCAGCATACTTAACTGGGGAAGAGTCTGTTTTCAAACTTGGATGTTTATTGGCAGCACTCAGTTCCTTGCAAGTTGTCAGACTGAGGGTCTCAGCTTCTTGCTGGCTATCAGCTGAAGACCATCTCAGTTCCTTGTCAATTGTTGGCCAGAGGCTGCCCACAATTTCCAGCCACACGGCCCCCCCTAACATGGTCTCTTACATCATCAAAGCCACAAGGGAGAGAGGCTCCCAACAAGAAAAATATTACAACTGTCTGTGAGTAATCACCTTTGCAAGAAATGATTCCTGCCTACACTCAGTTAAGGGAATTGATTATTTAAGAACAGGAAACAGGAGGTGAGGATAATTAGGGGCCATCTTAGACTATCTACTGTCCTATGACAGCCTATTTTTCTCTCCTTGGTCAGATCTGCAGAAAAAATAAGTTTAAAAAAAATTTGCTTAACTTTCTATATTCAATAGATGATACACTACATATGTAAGTCATGTGGTTGTTGTTCAGTTGCTAAGTCGTGTCTGGCTCTTTGCAATCCCATGGACAGCAGCATGCCAGGCTTCACTGTCCTTCACCATCTCTCGGAGCTTACTCAAACTCATGTCCATCAAGTCGGTGATACCATCCATCCTCTGCCATCCCCTTCTCCTCCCGTCTTCAATCTTTCCCAGCATCAGGGTCTTTTCAAATGAGTCAGTTCTTCACATCAGGTGGCCAAAGTATTGGAGTTTCAGCTTCAACATCAGTCCTTCCAATGAATATTCAGGACTGATTTCCTTTAGGATGGACTGGTTGGATCTCCTTGCAGTCCAAGGGACTCTCAAGAGTCTTCTCCAACACCACAGTTCAAAAGCATCAATTTTTTAGCACTCAGCCTTCTTTATGGTCCAACTCTCACATCATGTTATAGCTCCCCTATTCAGAGAGGGTTCTTGAAATGCTAGACAGGTCACACTTCTAAAAAAAGATGATCAACTCTCTCTTTAAATAAAGACAAATTATTTAACAAAATAAGCTATACGTTAATTTCATCATCCAGAGTTTGGGACTTCTATAATGGGAGAATACTTTTGAAGTTCAACTTGAGGAGTCAGAAAAGTTCTTAAAGTAATGAGAATAAAAAGTTAGCATAAAAAAGAACATTCCCTAGCTTAGTTAATGTGAGTTTGTGCATCTCACCAAAGAATCTGACAAGAAGATTTAGGGTTTTTCTGGAATCATATATGAGGGTCTCCTTTGGTAAGACTTTCCATTTATTTCCTTCTTAATCTATAATGTACATTGGTTGGGACATCTTGCTTACAATATTTGAGACCGATAATATTTAGTTAATAAATATCTTCATTTAGTACTGAATTGTTTTAGACAAAGGCAGGGAAAACGTCTGTGATAGTAACTAAATATTTCTTTCAGCCTGGTTATTGGAAAATAAGTTTAAAAAAAATTTGCTTAACTTTCTATATTCAATAGATGATACACTACATATGTAAGTCATGTGGTTGTTGTTCAGTTGCTAAGTCGTGTCTGGCTCTTTGCAATCCCATGGACAGCAGCATGCCAGGCTTCACTGTCCTTCACCATCTCTCGGAGCTTACTCAAACTCATGTCCATCAAGTCGGTGATACCATCCATCCTCTGCCATCCCCTTCTCCTCCCGTCTTCAATCTTTCCCAGCATCAGGGTCTTTTCAAATGAGTCAGTTCTTCACATCAGGTGGCCAAAGTATTGGAGTTTCAGCTTCAACATCAGTCCTTCCAATGAATATTCAGGACTGATTTCCTTTAGGATGGACTGGTTGGATCTCCTTGCAGTCCAAGGGACTCTCAAGAGTCTTCTCCAACACCACAGTTCAAAAGCATCAATTTTTTAGCACTCAGCCTTCTTTATGGTCCAACTCTCACATCATGTTATAGCTCCCCTATTCAGAGAGGGTTCTTGAAATGCTAGACAGGTCACACTTCTAAAAAAAGATGATCAACTCTCTCTTTAAATAAAGACAAATTATTTAACAAAATAAGCTATACGTTAATTTCATCATCCAGAGTTTGGGACTTCTATAATGGGAGAATACTTTTGAAGTTCAACTTGAGGAGTCAGAAAAGTTCTTAAAGTAATGAGAATAAAAAGTTAGCATAAAAAAGAACATTCCCTAGCTTAGTTAATGTGAGTTTGTGCATCTCACCAAAGAATCTGACAAGAAGATTTAGGGTTTTTCTGGAATCATATATGAGGGTCTCCTTTGGTAAGACTTTCCATTTATTTCCTTCTTAATCTATAATGTACATTGGTTGGGACATCTTGCTTACAATATTTGAGACCGATAATATTTAGTTAATAAATATCTTCATTTAGTACTGAATTGTTTTAGACAAAGGCAGGGAAAACGTCTGTGATAGTAACTAAATATTTCTTTCAGCCTGGTTATTGGAAATTTTGAGGATTTGGGCCTATTATTCTACTGAGTTGCCAAGAATGATAGTTTAAGTAAGGGGGCTTTCCTTTTTTACTAGAGATTTCTCAATGGACTCCATGCAACAAGAATTGAAAATCTGTTCTGAGGTATTGAAAGAGCCACTTTGGACATAACTTGCTCAGGGCATAGACCTTTTCATAGTGCTGGCTCCATTACATTGGGAGTTTTATTCCCATTTGAATAGAATAATAAAACATAAAGTGGAAATAGATATAGTATGGGAAAGTAAATTAAAAATTATCTATTTTATTAAAAACAATAGTCAATATTTATAATAAATGTAAAATGAAATAGAACCTTAAAAGATTGTGAATCACTAAATTGTAAACCTCTAACATATAATATTGTACTGCAATTATATATTTCAAATACAAACAAACACAAAATTCCAGTAAGTATAAAGCAAACTCTTTTGAGTCAAATAAATGTAAAGGATTAATACATCTTTGTAGATCTAGGTGACATGGTCCTGGGTTTCTTTGTGAAGAATTTTGGGGTGGGGGAGTTGGATGGAAGATTAGAGTCTTCTTGAGGGTTTCTGGGGGGAAAGTGTAAACAGGGACAGAATCTTCTTGTTTGTGCCATAGTCCGTACTTCAGAAGTCAAGGGAGCAGTAATTAAGGCCAATCAGGTTAGTAGTTCCTTTATCAAGTCAATAAAGACATAAATGCATTTCAGCCTTAAATTATTAGTGAATTTACATATGAAAATGTCAACATATTAAAGACTTTATTTTTATTTTTGGGGGGGAGGGAGACTATGTCAGAATATAGTCTGTGGAGTCAAATTTACTTTTTTGTTATACGATTCTGAGCAAGATAATTACTTTTTTCCCAAAGTTTAGTGTCCTCATCAATAAAAAGCGCTAATGAATTGAAAGTATGTTATAAGAATTAAGTAAGAATATTGACCTAGTATTTTACACATAACAAATTCTAAGTAATTGATAGCTGGTGTTTTTATAACTATTTCTGTGTCTTCACCTTAGTTTTTCCACTTGTGCAATGGGAGTGACTAAACATAACTCTATATTGGCAAAAGTATTTGCTTTTAAATATATTTATTTTACTGTCTTTGGGAAAATGCCACATTAAGCAATACTATTAATAAAATAATGCTATGTTCAGTGCTTGGCATTTTTATGAACTGTGCTTTATGCAGAAACATTTAAGTGTAAAATGTTTGGTCATATGCACATTTTCCCCCAGCAGTTAACATTAAAGTATAATAGCTAGTCTTATAAAGCTAAAACAAACATAACTGCGAAAATACAAAGCAAAAATTATGAAAATATTTCTCAATTGAAATAGACTTCTTTGGTCCTTCAAAGATTTGTGGAAAAACATACATTAGCATTGTGCTGGGTATGGTAGATACAATGAAGAAGGAATAACAGGTCACTACTCTTGAGGACCCTGGAGTGTAATGGGAAGAGAGAGCAGTAGAGAGATGCTTATAATGCAGCGGGAAATGCTTTTGCAGAGGCCTGAGCAGCTTTTGTGATGAGGGTGGAACAATGCCTGAGGCTCTCTGGAAAGATTTCCTTAAGGAAAAGACCCACGAGAAAGGTGAAGAAGAGGAGTTTCTAGGTAAAAGCTAAGTGGGAATAGGAAAGAGATCTTTCAGGAAAAAAGTAGTGTGAGCAAAGTAGCACAAGTGTGAGAAAAGATCTGTCATCATAGGAAACGGCAAGAAATGCACTGAAGTCAAGCATAGGCTGCGTGAGGAAGAGATAGGTGACTGTGGTGGGGCTGGGTTATGAAACACTCTGCAGATCAGTTAAGGAGTTTGCATTTCATTCCACAGAGTGTAGAAAACCAGTCTGGGTTTATAAATAGGGAGGGATAGGATTAACTGTCGCAAATGATGCCAGAGGAAATAATATCATTCCCTTTGGCTGTTCTGTCCTTAATTCCTGTCTGACTCTTTGTGATCCCATGGACTGGAGCACACCAGGTTTCCCTGTCCTTCACCATCTCTCAAAGTTTGATTAAAATCATGCCATTGAGTCGGTTCCCTTTTTACCTTGTTGTTCTGACACTTGAAAACTTAATGAAGCAAGCAGGCTCCCAGGGACCCCTGGGGGTAAGGAGATGCAAGCCCGATGCACCTCCCTCACTCGCATCCAGGAGAGCATTTGTTATTGTCAGAGAACTGTCATCTCCAAGGAAATGAATGAATTGTTCAGGCAGAGAGCATATTTGGAGAAAGTAGTTGTATATATAATTTTCCCCAAAGTTTTAGTATTATGAAAATCAGGTTTTATAGGTAAAGCAAAGATTGCCACCATCCTCAGAGGTAATTCATGTGACTCATGAAAAAGCAGGTTCTGTAAAGGTTATCCCGGAGAAGGCAATGGCACCCCACTCCAGTATTCTTGCCTGGAAAATCCCATGGATGGAGGAGCCTGGTGGGCTTCAGTCCATGGGGTTGCTAAGAGTCAGACACAACTGAGCGACTTCACTTTCACTTTTCACTTTTATACACTGGAGAAGGAAATAGCAACCCACTCCAGGGTTCTTGCCTGGAGAATCCCAGGGGCAGAGCCTGGTGGGCTGCCTTCTATGGAGTCTCACAGAGTCGGACACGACTGAAGCGACTTAGCAGCAGCAACAGTAGCAGTACAGGTTATCCAGAGTGGAGACAGTCCTCTGAGAACTGGGAATTTTCAAAACATTTTTTCTACTGCAGAGAACCTGAAAGGGATGTGTGTTGAAATAGTTTCTTAATGTATGTCCCTTACTTATACATAAAAATGTGCTGTGAAACTCTTATACAGCACATCTTTACAGACAAAAAGGCAAGAAATAAATGTGCAGAAGTGTACAAAAGCAAAACACTGGAATTCTGATTCCAAAGAAGGTACCCAAATCCTCCTAAAGGATTCACTGTAATATCTGTATTATGGAATGTATTATGGTCATCTTTCCTTTTTTTCTTCATAAGTAAACTACCTCATGGGAGACGTCACTGCATTTCATAAACAGAATAGAAACTCCTGGTTTCCATACCAACTATGCCAGCTTCTCTGTTTTTCATTTATTTATATATTCATCCATTTAACCAATAAATATTTACTGTTACAAATATTTATCATGTGTGTAGGTACTGATGGGAAAATCAGGAAGATCTAAGTAGGTCTCCTGTCCTCATAGAGCTTTGTGTCTAGTGAGGGAGAGAAATACTACCTAAACACCCAGTAGTGCAATCCCTGTCTTCCAGAGGCCAGTCTGAACTTGTCTGCCTACTGAGAATGATTGGCTGGACGACCCCCCCCCCCCCGCC
>SJYC01097009.1:0-43850 GCA_006408675.1 Madoqua kirkii
AAGGATAAATCTTGTTGGCAAAGCCATACTTGCCTATAAATAAAACTCTCTGTAAGATGCAGCAAGACTTGGAGGCCACTTTAGCCTCCCTTTTGGGCCCTCTCCAGTGATAGGTACAATCTGATGCTCTATATGTCAGGTTGGTTGAACTGTATAAAACTGAAACAGTGCAAAGGTGAAGGAGGATGCTCCATGAAGCCTCCAGTTACTGTATATAAATGTAACTAAGACAGATGATTTGAATTAAACAAAAGAATCCTGCATCTACCATTTTGGTTGCCTGAATCCAGCAGATCTAAATATCTCACTAGATAACCCCATCCTCATCTAATCTAGGAAGCCAATCAATAGAAATGTTATTTAAGAAACATTCCAAGGAGAAATGAAGGAAAGTGTTAATAGCTATTTGTTTTATAGATGAAAATAATTGTTGCTTTACATGTATAGACAACTGATGGGTACAGATGTCTTAGAGAAGGAAAAATATTTTTTTCTCCATTAAAATTAGTTAACTCTTCACATTTTTTTATAACATCCCCAAATGCACTTATAAATAAATTAAGCTAAGTTCTTCAGGTGCAAGATTAGATATTGCTTCAATGAAAAATAAATTGAAGGTCATTAAAAAGAAGTAATTATGTACAATTAGATTAAAAAAAATAAATGATCAGAATGTATTAATGTGACATTGTGTACATGGACCATGGTATCCAGCTTACCTCTTCCAGAGTAGTCTGACTCACTAAGAAATTTGTGATATTTAAAGCAGTCTTGTTGGCCTCCAGCAGATCAAAAATGTTTGCTACTCCTCCTGCAGTGACTGGCACATGATATTCTAACATGCTGAGGTGCTGATCCTATGGGAACCAAAGGGGAAAAAAAATTATTTCTCAGTGTCAGGTAATATTGAGTAGACTAGACATAACTTGACCAAGAGCTAAGAAACACACTGAAATTCATTCCTTTGGAAATGATCAGTTCAGTTCAGTTGCTTGGTCATGTCCGACTCTTTGCAACCCCATGGACTGCAGCACACCAGGCCTGCCTGTCCATCACCAACTCCCAGAGTTTACTCAAACTAATGTCCATTGAGTTGGTGATGCCATCCAGTCATCTCATCCTCTGTTGTCCCTTTCTCCTCCTGCCCTCAATCTTTCCCAGCACCAAAGTCTTTTCAAATGAGTCAGCTCTCACATCAGGTGGCCAAAGTATTGGAGTTTCAGCTACAGCATCAGTCCTTCCAATAAATATTTAGTACTGATTTCCTTTAGGATGGACTATTTGGATCTCCTTGCAGTCCAAGGGACTCTCAAGAGTCTTCTCTAACACCACAGTTCAAAAGCATCAATTCTTTGGTGCTCAGCTTTCTTTATAGTCCAACTCTCACATCCATACATGATTACTAGGAAAACCATAACTTTGACTAGATGGATCTTTTTGGCAAAGTAATATCTCTGCTTTTTAATATGCTGTCTAGGTTGTTCATAGCTTTTCTTCCAAGGAGCAAGCCTTTTTAATTTCATGGCTGCCTTTACCATCTGCAGTGATTTTGGTGCCCCCCAAAATAAAGTCTGACATTGTTTCCAAATCTATTTGCCATGAAGTGATGGGACTGGATGCAATGATCTTAGTTTTCTGAATGTTGAGCTCTAAGCCAACTTTTTCACTCTCCTCTTTCACTTTCAGAAAGAGGCTCTTTAATTCTTCGCTTTTTACCATAAGGGTGATGTCATCTGCATATCTGAGGTGAAATATCAAATATTATTGATATTTCTCCTGGCAATCTTGATTCCAACTTGTGCTTTATCCAGTCCGGAATTTTGCATGAAGTTCTCTGCATATAAGTTAAATAAGCAGGGTAAGAGTATACAGCCTTGATATAATCCTTTCCCAATTTGGAACCAGTCTGTTGTTCCATGTTCAGTTCTAACTGTTGCTTCTTGACATACATACAGATTTCTCAGGAGACAGGTCAGGTGGTCTTGTATTCTCATCTCTTTAAGAATTTTCCAGAGTTTGTCGTGATCCACACAGTCAAAGGCTTTGGCATAGTCAATAAAGCAAGAGTAGATGTTTTTCTGGAACTCTCTTGCTTTTGTGATGCTGCAGCAGATGTTGACAATTTGATCTCTTGTTCCTCTGCCTTTTCTAAAACCAGCTTGAACATCTGGAAGTTCACGGTTCATGTACTGTTGAAGCCTGGCTCGGAAAATTTTGAGCATTATTTTGCTAGCATGTGAGGTGAGTGCAATTGTCCAATAATTTGAACATTCTTTGGCATTGCCTTTCTTTGAGATGGGACTGAAAACTGACCTTTTCTAGTCTTGTGACCACTGCTGAATATTCCAGATTTGCTGTCATATTGAGTGCAGCACTTTCACAGCATCATCTTTTAGGATTTGAAATAGCTCAACTGGAAAAATAATATGTATGTTTGGAAACTAACAGCTTTTGAAGAAGAGATAAGTTTTGTGAATGTCTGAGAGAAAACAAATTAAAAAGCTAATAAAAATTCTAAAACATTCTACATTCATATGTACTTAGAAAGTGACTATAGTCTTGCCTAGAAAAAATATTGTGGAATGATATTGCTGATGTCAGATTACAATAAGTTCATATAAGCTTTTTCAGAGATAACTTTTAAAAATTTCTTTTGTTTTAGTTAGAATTGTTCTAATAGGCTAAGGATTAGTTGTTCAATTTATATTGGCTAAAGTTGGCAGATTTCAAAAGCATTGTTTAGGAGAAATCTCATTCAAATAATGCCACAGTCTTTCTTAACTCTAAAAAATCTTTTCAATTTATTTAGTCCATAGTATTACCATCAATTTAGTATTCTATTCTTATTTCCTTGGATTTTCTTTAACATCTTGCTTTTCTGAATATTTTATCAGTTATCACATCTCATTTATTTTTCCCTTTAAAATAACTCTCAAATGTAACCATTCCTCTCTATGTGAACCATCTATATTATTAACTTGATGTTTATCATTCCATATCTGAGTTATTGCAACAGCCTCTTCAGAAGCCTAGAAACCATATACACTCATATGTTCCAGCACAAAGTAGCTAGAATAATCTTTCCTAAATACTAGTTTGGTCAGGATGTTTTTAACTCCATAATCAACCCCTGTAACCTATTTGGGTCAGATCAACATTGTTACGTACTGGAAACCTCTCTTCTCACACCTTTGCTTACTGTCTAGCCCCTCTCATTGATTTGTGTTTACATCACACCTGTCACTGCAGTCATGCCATCTTACTTACTTTTACTTTCAAGTTATTGTTTTGTTATCTCCCTTTTTAGGGATCTGGAAACCATCATACACTTGTAAAGAATGGTCTACATAGGAAGACATCAAACTTTTATCATCACTGCACTTGTCTTGTAAGCTAGTCCCATGAGGAACAGGCCAGGACAAATACAATCTCAAGTTCACTGAAAGAAAAAGCACTATGACCAATGTGATTTGTGCAAAAATAAAGCATTTTTTAATTTTAAATTTGATTTTAATTTAGATGATAGAAAATGGTCTTTGATAAGAATTGTAAAAGCTATTTCTTCCTGGAAAACTTGGTTTAGGTTTCAGAGGTTAAGGCAGAAGTATTTTATACAGATAAAAGAATTGTTTTTAAAAATGCTCTCTATTTTGCTTTCCAGAATCACTTTATGTTAATATGATGCCTGACAGTTCATGAAGCATCTCTGTGGACATTTTATCATTTAGTTCTCACACCAGTCTTGTGAAGTAGATATCAAAAGTATTTATAAAATAGGAATATGAGGCTTAGACACTTTAAATCTCTTGCTGGAATCACACAGGTAGAGCTGGATCTCAGTCCAAGTCTTCTAATTTTTTTTCATCATTCCACCCCTGATTTTTGTTTTAAAACAATTATTTGCTATAATCATCTTGTGCAAATTACCTGCACATCAGAGATGATATAATGTAACTTTTTTGTCAAGTGCATTTAAATGTGTATTATGTGAGATTTATGTGTATACATCTGTGTGTGCCCAGTCTGTTAATACATATATGTAAGATTAAATTAATTGAGTGATGTTTCAGGTAGCGTGTGATTGAAGAACTTGATTTCCAAGCAATTCTCCTCAAAACTTTGTGGGCTTATTTTTCAAATGAGGAAAGCAAAGGAGATAATTTCTTCTAGCTGTGACATACAGACAGGAGGAACTCTGTAATTTCTTTTTTTTTCTAAGAAGGAAAGCCCTTGGTCACATGTATCTGTTATCTCTCACTTCTCTAACATATATAACCAATAAACTACTTAACTATACAATCCAACCTGAAAAATAATACAATATGGTCATAAAGCCTTTGTGAAGAAGAAGTAATGGTATATAAAAGGATTATGATACTCTTAAGAAGCTACAAAAATATATAATTTAATTGAAAGATTTTATTTGTTTATACTAAGTATGCTTCAGAATATCTTAACCATCTTGAACTAATAAATATATTAAGATGAATAATAAAGGTATGGGCAACTTGAAAATGACAAACATTCACTACCCTATTACATCAAAACCAGTCAATCTCTTACTCACTTTTAAGTATGTTTTTGGAAAGTGCAGTTGCATGAACCTTGTGAGGGCCTCCATGCTCACTCTGGCATTCTTCACGTGAACCTTGACAGTAAATCCTCGCCCAAACCTAGAAAGAAGTGCAAAACACAATATGAGTTATGTTTTGCTGAAATAGCTCTTCTGGAATTCTAGGTAATGAAACAGAACCCAAGCTGACAGTTATAGGCCCTTTTCCTATACAGAGAGTATCACTTTGAAATAAAAAGTTCTAGGCATGTTGCAAACTAGAAATAGTGCGGTGAGGTGAAGTCACTCAGTCGTCTGCGACTCTTTGCGACCCCGTGGACTATAACCTACTAGGATTCTCCGTCCATCGGATTCTCCAGGCAAGAATACTGGAGTGGATTGCCATTTCCTTCTCCAGGGGATCTTCCGAACCCAGGGATCGAACCCGGGTCTCCTGCCTTGGAGGCAGACGCTTTAACCTCTGAGCCACCAGGGAAGTGCACTGCTGTGAATTTTTATTTCTAATACTATATAAAGTCAGATCCTTTGGACAAAAGCTGCATTAGGAATGAAACATAAAGTCTTGGCTTTCTTTGGCATCCATGAATTGGCGTGTCTTCTGTCCTTCAGTTGTGTCTGACTCTTGGTGACCCCATGGACTGTAGGCCATCAGGCTCCTTTGTCCATAAAATTCTCCAGGCAAGCATACTAGAGTGGGTAGCCATTCTGTTCTCCAGGGGATCCTCCCAACCCAGGGATCGAACCTGGGTCTTCTGCATTGCAGGCAGATTCTCTACCATCTAAGCCACCAGGAATTGATGTCAATTTGGAGGCTAAATACTTTCTAATTTGAAGCAAAGAAGGTCTTGAGAGGCAAGTTATTGAAAATTTGGTATCAACTGTAAAGATTAAGATCATTGGGGTTTTAAAAATAAATAATAAACCAATATAACTGCTAACTTTTATACTTTATACTTTTGCATCAAAAGTAGTATTTGTAAACAAGTCACAGCAGACTCTCTGAGAATAACATATAAGTTCTTTTTCATCCCTTTTTCGTATCTTGATCAACTTTGTTTTATAAGAAAGTCAAGCTGTTGTACAGATAAAGATATAAAGGAATGTCACAGTATTTGAAGATTAACATGGATATAAATAAATGCATATGTACTCTGGCAAATATATTAATTTAATTTTAATTTGATAGTAATTTATTTATGTACATCTCCCCAATGTATTTTTGGTTAAAAGGTTTTAAATGTAGTAAAAATGTTAAAGAGCTTACTGAAAGCCTATGCAAATGACAAATGAACCTACTAGAAAAAATCAATACCTTCATGTACTTGTCAAGATTTAATTTGTTACGGAGTTTACTCTTGAAACTAATTCCTGAGAGTATTTTGGTTGGGGAATAATAATCATATCATTATTACTTACCATTATTATTAGCCTTTAGGCCTTCTAGGTTTGGAGGTCATTAATTAAAAAACATTCAATCCTCAGTACTATTATTTAACTTCAAAATGAACCAATGGTTAGCTCCTCCATTCCAGTTTTACTACGCATTGTAGGATAGGCTGCTGAGATGATCTTTGAAGGCAAGTATAGCACTGGTAGATTGATTACACCATGTGTTAAACAATGCATTTGTTCTTTACCTGCTCTTAATGTGCTGCAATGATCCAATACATTGGAACCTTCCATTCACCATAATGGCCAGCCTTGTACAGAGAGCCTCACATTCTTCCATGCTGAAATGCAGAATCATGTCAGCATTCTGGGCACAGAAAATTGGCTTAAGTTCATAAGCATAAGTTTAACTCTTTTCTTTATGGCACCTTGGGAATACTGTTTGAATATTTGAGTCCTTAAACTGCCTTTTCCTTTGAAGAACAAAAAAATCTTTTAACATATTAAGTAAATGTCTTTGCATAGGGTTTATTACTGTTTCTTTTCAAACTTGGGGACATCTTTCTCACCTGGATTGCTGCTCTATCAAACAGTATTTCTTTCAAAATTAGAAAAGACCCTGATGCTGGGAAAAACTGAAGGCAGGAGGAGAAGGGGACGACCGAAGATGAGATGATTGGATGGCATCACTGATTCAACGAACATGAGTTTTAGCAAGCTGCAGGAGATGATGAAGGACAGGGAGGCCTGGCATGCTTCAGTCCTGGGGTCACAAAGAGTCAGACACAAATGTGCGACTGAACAACACCGACCACAAAAGGGGAGATTAACACTTACACAATAATAGTATGGGTCTTCAACACCCCACTTACACCAACAGACAGATCATTTGTACAGAAAATTAATAAGGAGACACGGGCCTTAAATCACACATTAGGTCAGATAGACCTAATTGATATCTTCAGGATATTCCATCCCCAAACAGCAGAATACACCTTTCCTCACCAGCACACAGAAAATTTTCCAGGATAGACCACATCTTGGGTCACAAATAAAGCCACAGAATATTGCATTAAGAATATTGAAGTCATATCAAGCATCTTTTCTGACCACAACGCTATGAGACTAGATGTCAACAACAGGGGAAAAAATTGTAATAAGCACAAACACATGTGGCTAAATAACACATTTCTAAATAATCAACAGGTCACTGAAGACGTCAAAAAGGAAATTAAAAAATATGTAAAGACAAATGACAATGAAAACGCGATGACCCAAAACTTATGGGATGCGGCGAAAGTGGTTCTAAGAGGGAAGCTTATATCAGTACAATCCTACCTCAAGAAATGAGAAAAAAAATCAAATAAACAACCTACCCTTATGCCTAAAGCAACTAGAAAAAGAAGGAAAAAAACCCCAAAGTTTGTAGAAGGAAAAAAATCATAATGATCAGAGCAGAAATAAATGAAGAAGAAACGAATAAAACAAGAGCAAAGATCAATAAAACTAAAAGCTGGTTCTTTGATAGGATAAACAAAATCAACAGACCACTCACTAGCCAGACTCATCAAGAAAAAAGGGAGAAGACTCAATTAATTTAGAAATGAAAGAGGAGAAGTTAAGACTATAAGAAATACAAAGATCATAAGACTATTATGAGCAACTAACAATATAGCTGCGGTATTATCCAGCAATCTCAGCACTGGGCATATCCCCTGAGGAAACCATAGCTGAAAGACACACATGTACCCAAGGTTCACTGCAGTACTGTTTACAATAACTAGGACATGCAAGTGACCTAGATGTCCATCAACAGATGAATGGTAAAAAAGCTATGGTACATACATACAATGGAATATTGCTCAGCCATAAAAGGGGATACATTTGAGCCACTTTTAATGAAGTGGATGAGCCTATTATACAGTGAAGTAAGTCGGAAAGAGAAAATAAATATCATATATTAACACATACATATGGAATCTAGAAAGATAGGACTGATGAGCCTGTATGCAGGGCAGCAATGGAAATGCAGACACAGTGAGCAGATTTGTGGATACAGTGAGGGAAGGAGAGGATGGGATGAATTAAGAGAGTGGCACTGGAGCATATACATTACCATGTGTAAAAAAGATGGCCAGTGGGGATTTGCTAAGGTGGGGGGGAGGGTCAAGGGGGGGAACATCTAGATAGACAGATAGAGATACCTATGGCTGATTCATGTTGATGTGTGGTAGGAACCAACACAATACTGTAAAGCAATAATCCTTCACTCAAAAATAAATAAATTTAAAATAAAATCATGTGAAGTGAGAGAAGACAGTCACAAGAGGACACACACTGTGTGATATCTTTTATGTGAAATGGCCACATGAGGTAAATCCAAACAGACAAGACAAATTAGTGGTTGCTAAGGGATGATGAGGTGACGTCCCAGTGCAACTGGTGATTGGTATGGTTTTGCTTTTGGAGTGATGAAAACATCTGCGATTAGGTGGGTTTTGCACAATAGTGCGAATGTACTTAATGCCCCTGAATTGTTCACTTCTAAATGGTCATGGTTAATTTTAAGTGTGAATCGCATCTAACTTTATCATCATCACAGAATAACAATTTACACTTTGTTACATTTCAATAAAAATGTACCTTGGAAATATGAAAATAATTGCTTCAGGTGGAATGGGTTAAGGGGACTGGGTTGGCAATAAATGGCCATAAAGAAATGCATATATAAATGACCATGATGAGGTGGGCCTGCCCACCCACCAGGACAGAGGTCCTAAAGAAAAGAAATGACAGGGGACATCCTCCCAGTGTTCAAGGAGAACAATTTACACATTGTTACATTTCAATAAAAATGTACCTTGGAAATATGAAAATAATTGCTTCAGGTGGAATGGGTTAAGGGGACTGGGTTGGCAATAAATGGCCATAAAGAAATGCATATATAAATGACCATGATGAGGTGGGCCTGCCCACCCACCAGGACAGAGGTCCTAAAGAAAAGAAATGACAGGGGACATCCTCCCAGTGTTCAAGGAGATGGCTGATGTCTGAGTCTCCCAGTCTTTGGCAACTGGACCTCTAAGCAGTGCCCTCCCCCCATAAATTGACACATTCCCTGGCACTAGGGGGCTCTGGGAAGCGCTCAGGCAAAAGAGACACCCAGACCTGGGGGCGGGAGAAATGAGAGGCTGCTAGCGACACAAGCTTCTTCCTCACACTCTGGGATGCTCTGCAAAGGCAAGACTACCCACTGTCTGTTTTCCCTCTGAAGTGAGGGTACTTGATCCTCTCTCTCACTGCCTAGTAAGTTTTGCTTGCATGCCAGATTCCTCTGCATAAGCACGTTGGAAGCTACAGGTCTTTTGGTCCCCTCTGCTGGGCAGCCGCAGGCATGGTCTAATGACCATCGGGAGCTACCGGGATCAAGGCTCTGTGCAGTCTGGTCACAGCTCCAGGACCTTCAGAGAAATCCTATGTTCCCCCAAAGGCCTACTCAGGTCTCTTCATCAAAGACAGCTGGAAAATGAGTTTGTCTCTTGAGATTTTTGTCTTGGGCTTTAATCTGCTGTCTGAAGTTTCAGAATTTCCCCTATTCGGGGAACTGTCTTTGCAGCTCTTCTAGCTTCTCACCCAACTCAACAAGTTGCCAGGACTCTGCTGGGCCCTCTTTTCCAGCCACTTGCAGCCAAGCCACAGCCTGGCTGATAGGATGCCCACAGCTGGCAAAGGCCCTTGGAAAGGCCTTCCTGGTCTTCAACTCACCCTACCGGGGCTCTCTCCAGTACCCTCCCACTGACTGGTCTTTGTTTCCCCAGCACCAAAGGACTGTGAAACATTTATTCTGTTTGCAGAGCATCTCAGCTGTCCACTCGGCCTGCTGCCTGCACAGCTGTGGTCCTGAGAGGCCTGGCAGGGAGACTCCCTCCTGTGGAGACCTCCTTGGTCTCGGTGGTATTCAAGGCTAACACGTCCATCCAGAGCTCTGCTGCTTCTCACCATTACGGGCAAGGGCCATGGTGGCGTGGGCCAGCGGCTTCCTCCCTGCCTCTGCCCTGAGTTTCTGCTGTTCCCTGGGTGCCTATCTTGGTGTGTGGTCCCATGTCAGCTTTCCTGTGGGTCTCTTCCAGGACAGGCCATTTTTAATTGCTATAGGCTACATTAGGTACTGATGATGCAACTTTCTTACAAATGAGAGTGCGGGGAAGGCAGGCACGTGGGCTGCGGCTTTCTTGTGCTCCTGCCTCCTGCGCTCACTGTGATGCCATAGTGCCACACTGCCACCAGCTCCTGGGCGTGCAGTTGCCAGGCACACCCCCTACCCAAGTAGGGCCATCCTTCAGTGGGCTTTGGAATCAACTTTTGACCCGTGGTCTGACAAGGCCTCTGAAGAGCACAAAGTCCCTCAGCGACTGCCTTTGAAAGTCTCAGCTAGCTGCTTGCTATTTAAGAGAGAAGTGTAATGATTCTGCATGTATGCATGCAGGCTAAGTCTCTTCAGTCGTGTCTGACTCTGCAACCCTATGGACTGTAGCCCTCTAGGCTCCTCTGTCCACGAGATTCTCCAGGCAAGAATACTGGAGTGCGTTGCCATGCCCTCTAGAGGATCTTCCTGACCCAGGGATCAAACCCATGTCACTTAGCTCTCCTGCATTGGCAGATGGGTTTCTTACCACTAGCACCACCTGGGAAGTCCCAATTACTCTGTATATTGATCTCCAAACCATTAAATCTGATTAACTCCAACTGTGGCAATATTTGTCTGTAGATTCTTAGGTTTCTGAGTTAGGTCATCAATTCTCTGAAAGGGGACTTTATTTCCTTTGTTTTCCATTCATTTTCTTATTACTTCTTCAAAGGCAATGATGGTTGTACAGTAGAAAAACCACAACTATTAATTAACATGAAAAGAACAAAAAAAAAAGACGTAGGAGCATTTTGAACACCTTTGGTAAAATTTAACAAGAAATCATGATTCAGACATCACAGTGCATCCACACCGTCACTCAGGGAGGCTAGCTGCAGAGGCCAGGCATCAGCCCAGCACTGGTCAGTCCCCTGCCAGCTCAGCTCAGACCTCAAGGTTCCTCCAAGAACCAACAGTGTAAGATCAGAGGCTGCTTTCTCGGTCACAACACACTGCACAGTCCCACTGCCCAGGGGGCCTTTCACAGTCAGCCTGGGAGTAAGCTCCTACCTCCCAATTTGTCTGTATGAGTGGGCTTCTATACCCAGAAGGACCTTCTGCAGGCATTTACGAAGTGAGCAACACCTGGCTTGGAGTTGCTGAATTACAGTGTGCAAAAACACTGAATCTAGCAGTTTCCACCATTTCACTTATTTGAGCATGGGCAGCTTTCAGAGAGAGTCCAAGTGTGCACAGATCACACGGGCCTAGAAGGCCTGGCTCTAGGGACTCCAGGGCACAGCTTCATGCCCAGACAGGCCCTGCAGGAGCAGCTGCAGGGGGGCTTGCGGGACAGGGACTGGTGAGTGAAGTGCCTGGCATCCAACGAATGGCAGCGTGTGCAGGTCTCAGACTGGGTGTGGGGCCTCTCCCTGTCAGCCCCTTTGGGTAGGGGTCCTGCGTGTGTGCACAGCTGTCCCTGCAAGGATGTGGGAGGGGACCTCAAGGGTGACACTCTGAGGAGCCCCCTTTCTGCAGGCCAGTGTCAGGGATACCACACACCGGCACGGAGGAGGATTTCAGGTCTGGCTTTTGGAGCCTTTGTGAGTTAGTAGGCAGCCGAATCCACAGTGGACAGTGCCTGCTCCCCACAGCCTGGTCTGCCCCATCCCACCTTTGGTCAGCTTCCAGGGGATGCCTAACCAACACCTTTTTTTGTTTACCAGTCTCGGCTCCTTGGTCCTACTTGTAGTCTTGCTACTTCGGGTCTGTTTGCATTCACTTCCATTGAATACAATGGGAAGACCTGAGGAAAGCAAGATGGGCGGGCAGCTAAGCAACCCAGACTGTGGCTTCCTGGGAGAGCAGAGGAATGAGCCTGGAGGACCCCCGCCTCGAGATGGCAGCTAGAGTGTAGGTGGAAACCACTCTTTACTATTCAACACACACAGGCAGACACACTAAGAAAACCAAACTTGATGTGTATGCAACCAAAAATCAGTTGGGAAATAGCATAAAGAAGGTAAATCTAATAGAACTCAGGTTGGAAGAAAAGCAATAATAGACCAATTCCTTGGGTAAAGAAGATATGATACATATATACAATGGAATATTACTCAGCAATAAAACATTTAAAAATAATGCCATTTGCAGCAACATGAATGAGGCTAGGGCCTTCCCGGTGGCATTAGTGGTCAAGAACCCACCTGCAAACGCAAGAGATATTAGAGATATGGGTTTGATCCCTGGGTCGGGAAGATCCCCTGGAGGAAGGCATGGTAGCCCACTCCAGTGTTCTTGCCTGGAGAATCCCATGCACAGAGGGGCCTGGTGGGCTACAGTCCATGGGGTTGCACAGAGTTGGACACAACTGAAGCAACTTAACACACACACGGCACGCACTAGAGATTGTTACACTAAGTGAGGTCAGACATAGAAAGACAAACATCACATTCTATCACTTCTCAGTATCCTATAATGGCCTATATGAGAAAAGAATCTAAAACACAGTGGATATGTGTAAATGCATGTGTAAATGTAATTGATTCATTTTGCTGTGCAGCTGAAACTAGTGCAACATCGTAAGTCAACTATATTCCAATAAAAATGTTTAATAGAGCAGTTCCTAGAAGGACTTTCATTAGCAAATTTAATATATTCAGAAAGATAAGAGGATGGAGTAGCAACCTAGGGTGCAAGAACAGGATATTCTGAAATCAACACAGATGGCAGAAAATATAATTGGGGGAATTAAAAATATATAATCACTGAAATTTAAATACCAATAGTGTCAACAGAATATCCCATAGCAGCAAAATTGTCCTTCAAAATGAAGGAAAAAAGATATTCCCAGATTAGGCAGAGGTGGGGAAGTCTATTACGAGTAGACTTGGCCTATGAGAAATGCTCCTCTTGAAGTTACCAGGGAAGGACGCTGGACAGTCGTTTGAGGCTGTGCAGGAAACAAGGGCACTGGCCGTCATAACCGCACAGGTGAACACAGAGGCCACATCACTGGCTTATGGCTTGTGACTCCTCTTATTTTCCTATGTAACTGAAAAGACATGTGCATAAAACTAATTATAAATCTATTGTAAAGGGCACACAAATGGATAAAGGATGTAATTTGTATGCACGTACTAAATGCCACTAACTGTACACTTTAAAATGGTTACTGGTGAATTTTATGTTATGTCAACTCTCCCTCAATAGAAAATAAATAAATAAAATCAGTAAAATAGCTTGTCTGAGGCCAGTGTCCCCAGTAGACTCTGAGATGAGAACTGTTGCACAGGCAGCTTATTAAGAAAGTATTCCCAGGAGAATCCAAAACTACCCGAGTGATCTACAGATTACATGAAATGCCCATCAAAATTCCAAGGTCCTTTTTAAAGAAGTGGGCATGCTAGGATATGTCAGTTACATGAAATCAGAAACCACTAGCTGCCACATTCTACAGGAGGGCTTCGGAAACACCGCAAGTATCAAGGGCCTAGGGTGTGGCCCAGAGAGCTCTCCGCTGTGGCATGCAAGCGTGCATGCTAAATCACTGCATTTATGTCCGACTCTTTGCTACCCCCATGGACTGTAGCCCACCAGGCTCCTCTGTCCATGGGGTTCTCCAGGCAAGGATACTGGAGTGGGTTGCCATGCCCTCCTCCAGGAGATCTTCCTAACCCAGGGATCGAACCCACATCTCTCACGTCTCCTGCATTGGCCGGTGGGTCCTTAACCACTAAAGCCACCTAGAAAGCTGCACCCCCCCGCCACCCTCTGTGGTCAGAGCCAAATGTAGGAGATTCTGTTCCCTAACTGGGCTCTCTGGTAACCATGGAGATGTTGGGCCCTGGAAAAAGGAGGTCAGGGCAATGCATGACTATCAGAAGCAGGATGATCAAGTCCCATCCTGGGCAGCAAGGTCAGAATGGCAGCCCAGGGGCTCTGACCCTCAGGTGTCTATGGAGATGAACTTGGTAAGAACTTGGTGTTTCTGAGGCAATATAGATAGCTTACAAACAAACAAAATCAGAATGAGAAGGAAGATGAGGCAGCTATACCAGAGGAAAGCTTAATCTCTGCCTTTGCTTCCAGATCTAAGCCAGTGTTCAGACCCAGAACCTGTGTCCTATGAAGGGCCTTGCATACGCTGGCAAGCATGTACAGTAGTGACTCCTCCAGTCCTTCCCAACAGGATGTGTGCCCATTTACAGAGCAGTTATATCTTGGGAAAAGGAGAACACCCAGATCTCTCAAGGATGTGGAACACAGGGTCCAAGTTCGCTCTGACAGCTAGAGACCCAAAGTACCATACAGCCTTCCCCATGGAGAAGGAGTGTACAGGGACCTACAACGTCAGGTTCTGCATGTCCACCTGGTGGTCCCTCTTCAGGTTTTTGAAAGCCCGGCATGTTGGATCCTTGGAAAGACACTCTGCAGTGGCGGGGGGTGGTGGGGAGGGAAGTCAATCCTAAAGAGACACTTTCCCCATTGGAATGGGGTATAAGGCCCCACTGGGACTTACTGGTGTTTCTCTTCCAAACTGAAGGGTAAAACACTGCACCTCACACCTCCTCCCACCAAGAAGGAAGCACAGAGCCCCTCTGGTTGTTGGAGGCAGCATGCTCTGCCTTGGGGAGATGGCATCACATGAAGCCCAGACAGGAAATGGTTTTACGTCTGGTCCCAGCTGTAGTATAACCAAGCTTACCACTTGGATCGTGGAGCTCATTCGATCCCATGGCACCAGAGAGGTATGAGGTGCAGAAAGACACTGTGAGGAACATCTGATCAGCTCCGGTTGGGAGGTTCGCAGGGCACACTCTTCTCTTTCACCATTTTTGCAGTTCCTGACATGCACCAGACACTGGCAGAAAGCAAGCATCCAACCGTGGAATCTGAGTGGCCATGTGGCCCGAACTGTCCATGACAAGCTCCAGGCCCTCCAGGTCATCAGGTTAGGTGGGCCCTGCTAATCACCATCAGGCAGGTCCAGAGGGGCCAGTAAGCTGAAGGAACAGTTAACTGGGTTCTTTAAGCCATGTCCTGCTGTCATATCATACAGAAGCGCTTTCTCAGCCCTCCTGGCCTTCTGGGGGCCCTTAAGACTAGCTGACAAAGAAGGGAAAGTCAAGATGGGTTGGCTCAGTGAGTGGACTGCTGCTGCGCCCAGAGAAACCCTTGAAAACAGTGGTGATGGGTACCTCCTAATGCATGGACCTCCTCCTAAGACCATCTACCTTGTGGACCAAGACAAAAGTATAAGGGAGACACGGAGGCAGCAGGAAATCCAGCTAAATGGGAGCAGCAAATGGTTAAGCTAGGTAAGGAGCCTGGAAGAAGCAAACCTGGAGTGTAGGAAGCAGGAGTTCCGGGAGAGGGCACACAGCTGTGAGACTGTTCTGTCACATGCTGAGGCCACCTGAGGCCACTGCAGGACTCAGCCGCCATCAAGTGCTGTGCAGGGAGCTCATGGAGGCCGACGGGAGGCCAGGCTAAGACCCTGCACAACCTCCTAGAGAAACCAACCTACCAGCTCAGGGCCACATTGCCTGCAACTGGATAGCTTTCTTTCTGACCAGGACTGACTGCCTTTCCAACTTGCAGTGGTTCAGCCAACACAAATCTCAGCTCACCAATGTCTGATTTACCTCAAAGGATCCCACAGACTCTCACTAAAGGTTCCCCTTTAAAACATGGCCAAAGAACCCACCACCTCTCCCACTAGTCAGAAGCTGTCTTTGACTGGCCTCTGAAAGATGCAGATGAGGTACCAGCTTAGATGCAAAAACTGCAAGGATGGGGCACTATGTCTCAGAATGTGGCGTGTACTTTATTTTTTTATGCATTTTTAATTGAAGGATAATTGTTTTACAACATTGTGTTGGTCTCTGCCATCCGTCAACATGAATCAGCCATTGGTGTACATACGTCCCCTCCCTCTTGAAACTCCCTCCCACCTCCCACCCCATCCCGCATCTCTAGGTTGTCATAGAGCCCCAGTTTGAGTTCCCGGAGGCATACAGCAAATTCCCACTGACTCTTTTACATGTGGCATGTACTTTACATCAATGTCTGCTCGATGGTGCAGAGATCTTAGGTCTTGAAAAGAGAGAATTCTACCAGGGAGTGCAGTAGGAGTCCCACTAGATTTCAAGTGATAGCTTCCACCAGATTGAGTACCTCTGCTGACAGGGCTAATGAACCTTGATCATCCTGAGGAGTTGGGCTGGGGCTACAGAATGCAGGCAGGGTCAGAAAGAATGTTTTAGACCCAGGCAATCCCCAGGGGTGTCCTTTGCTCTTCAAATGCCTAGTTGTGATTGTAAGTGGCAAATGAAGTCACTGTAGCCTGAGGAGTGTCTCATACTCCTCAAGGACGAGAATCTGAGTTATCCCTTGCCCCCAGGCAAACCACAAAGGCCAGCAAACGTCAGTAGGACATCACATGGGGAGGGCGAGGATGATGAATATCTTCAGGCTTGGGACCTTCTGCAGCAGCAGGAGCATGGTGTATCCCACTAACTGTCCTTTTCAACATTTTCTAAGAGCATGTGACCAACAAAATCTCAAGGAAGCTAGCCAGTTGGAGCGGATTTAATAAGAGCAGTGAGGATGTGGTAGATGCCCTTGGTTTTCTCCCAGATCCTCTGTAGCGGCTGGTGTGCCCACAGCAGCTGCTGTGAGTGTTGGCTGGAGCAGTTAACAGCTGCTCCTCTCAAAAGGGTTATCCTTGTCCAAGTGGGAGTGCCTGGTCAGGGAAGCTAGCAGCGCCCCCACTGCAAGGCTGACCTGAGCCTGGGCCCACGGAGGCTCTGACCAGGGTGCCCAGGCCTTTGTCTTACGGTTGCAGCAACTCTGCCACCAGTTCTTGTGCAAGGATTCCTCTCTGGGCTTCAGTGCAGAACGTATCCTGGCTTAGCTTTCTGCTCCTCCTGTACGACGACTGCTTCTCTGGCAGCTCAGACAGTAAAGATCTGCCTGCAATGCAGCAGACCCGAGGTCAATCCCTGGGTCGGGAAGATCCCCTGGAGAAGGAAACGGCAACCCACTCCAGTATACTTGGCTAGGAAATCCCATGGACAGAGGAATCTGGCAGCATACAGTACATGGGGTCACAAAGAGTTAGACATGGCTGAGTGACTAAACACACACACACACACACACACACAGCATTAACCATGAGGAAAAACATGAAATTTTGAACACTGTAATTAAAATTTTCTTTTCATCAGAAGATACTATTGAAGACACCAGAAGACACTCTTCAGGTGGCCCAGGACTTCTCAGGTAGCCCAGTGGTAAAGCATCCACCTGCCAGTGCAGGAGACACAAGAGAGCCAGGTTCAATCCCTGGGTTGGGAAGATCCCCTGGAGAAGGAAATGCAATCCACTCCAGTATTCTTGCCTGGGAAAGCCCATGGACCGAGGAGCCTAGCAGGCTACAGTCCATGGGGCCAAAAAGAGCACCCACATGTTGAATCAGTGAGAAACCGTGGTTTAAGAAAATATAACTCACAAAACTGACAAATGTGAAGAGCTTCAGAAAAATCAAGAAGAAGATAACCCAATAGAGAAATGGCTAATACTTGAATAGACACTTCTTAAAAGAGGACATTTAAATAACCAATTCATTACTCATAAGGGAAATGCAAGCTTAAATAATAATGAAATACAACTCCATAGCCACCACAATACCGAATATAAAAAAAAAAAAACTAGCCACATGGAACAATGGAAATTCTTGTGCACTCTAGAAAAAATTTAAATTGGTTCAATTGTTTGGCACTATCTGCTAAAGTTGAATATGCTTCCATCCTTTGACTCAGCAATCCATTTTTAGGTTAATACCCCAAAAGAAATGCATGCATGTGTACAACAAGAAATACGAATAAATTATGTTCATGGCCGGTTAGGGAAATTAAAATGGAGAAAGTCTTGTTCAGGCTTCAGAAGCAGAAGAGCACACGTCTGATTTTGCTTCTGGCCTGTGTGGACATTGCCCGCATTCCGTGTCTGCCCACAAGCACACCTAGTCAGGTGGCACTTTAGATAAGAAAGGGAGTGGGTCTTGGAATTCTTGAGCCCCTGGAGGTCTGGCCAACTGCACTCAGGGTTTAGCAAAATCGTATGACTCACAACATAAAAACAGACAGCCTTGTAAAATGTTAAGGTAAAACCAGAGCTGCATTTTTGCACACAAACTAATGATATCCGTTTGCAGCTTGAGATTATAAGTGGGAGCCCCCAGCACTGCCGTTTGAAGTCTCACCCATGCAGTGGACACACCACCCAGCACCTTCTCCCAATCAGGACTCCAGATTGCTGTTAATGAGGGACTTCCCAGCATGCTGGATTTCCCATGTGGCACAGTGATTAAAAAAAAATCTGCCTGCCATTGCAGGAGACACAAGAGACGTGGGTTGGGTCCCTGGTTCAGGATGATCCCCTGGAGAAGGAAATGACAACCAACTCCAGTATTCTTGTCTGGAAAATTCCATGGACAGAGAAGCCTGGCAGGCTACAGTCCATGGGGTCACAAAAGAGTCAGACACGACTGACTGAGTGCGCGCGCGCGTGCACACACACACACACACACACACACACACACACACACACACACACACACACAAACTCCCAGCATGCTGTTTAAGTCTGGGTGTTGATCAGCCCAATTTGGTGATATATGTGCTATTACTCTTTTCTATTGTTTCTATTTCTCTTTTCTTTTAATGACTTTTAATGAAATTGAGTTAAATATTGTCTATTAAATATTGAAATTCTTTGTAATGAATTGTGTTCTTTTTTTTTTTTTTTGGTTAATGAATCCTTTGAACCTGAAATAAAAGTAAAACATTTGGCAAAACATAGCCTCATTATTCACAGTTGACCCAAACAGGGGAAAAAACACATTTAGCAACAGAAGAAGGTATTTTGAAGAGTGGTATATGCACACAATGGAATACTATGCAGCAATGAAAATAAACAGACTACAATAAGCAACAATATGCATGAATCTCACAGCTCTAATATTGAATAAAAGAAGCTGAACACAACAAAACATATACTGTGTAGTTCCATTTACATGAAGTTCAGAAAACAGGCAAGGATAAACTATGGTGTTTAAGAATGTATATGTTAAAAAAAAAAACAAATAAAATTATAAAGTTGGAATAGTGGTTGCCTACAGAGAGTTACAAGGAGGAAGAAAGAGAGCGTTATTAGAAGCATAAGGGTACTTTTGGGCTGCAAGATGCATTCTATTTCTTGATCTGGGTGATGTTCTCACCATAAAGGCATTTATTTTATGATAACTTTAAGCTGTACAATCTTGTTTTGTGAAATTTTATGTATAGATGTTATTTTTCAAGTGAAACATTTTTTAAATGAAAAATAAAGGATGCAATTACACAGTACAAAAGCAAAACAGAATATTTTAATGTAACTTCTAAAAAGTTAAATATAATCACTGAAATTTTAAAGAAATGTGCACACAGTAGCTGGGTTCAGCAGCAGATTAAACACAGTTGAAGAGAGAAGTCAGGAAGCAGAAGGCATACTCAGTGAATTTATCCAGAATGTAGCAGAGAAGGTGGAAAACACAAAAAAGAGATTAAATGGCACAAGGGGATACAGTGGGAGGATCTATCTGTGTCTATCTGGAATCTCTTAAGAGAAAGTGATAAGGATTTATCTGGGAACCTGTGAAGAAAGCTGAGGGCTGAAGAATTGACACTTTTGAACTGTGGTGTTGGAGAAGACTCTTGAGAATCCCTTGGACTAGGTTCCAAAATCACTGCAGATGGTGACTGCAGCCGTGAAATTAGAAGACACTTACTCCTTGGAAGAAAAGTTATGACCAACCTAGATAGTATATTCAAAAGCAGAGACATTACTTTGCCGACTAAGGTCCGTCTAGTCAAGGCTATGATTTTTCCTGTGGTCATGTATGGATGTGAGAGTTGGACAGTGAAGAAGGCTGAGCACTGAAGAATTGTTGCTTTTGAGCTGTGGTGTTGGAGAAGACTCTTGAGAGTCCCTTGGACTGCAAGGAGATCCAACCAGTCCATTCTGTAGGAGATCAACCCTGGGATTTCTTTGGAAGGAATGATGCTAAAACTGAAACTCCAGTACTTTGGCCACCTCATGTGAAGAGTTGACTCATTGGAAAAGACTCTGAAGCTGGAAGGGATTGGGGGCAGGAGGAGAAGGGGACAACAGAGAATGAGATGGCTTGATGGCATCACCGACTCAATGGACATGAGTCTGAGTAAACTCTGGGAAGTGGTGATGGACAGGGAGGCCTGGCATGCTGCAATTCATGGGGTCGTAAAGAGTTGGACATGACTGAGCAACTGAACTGAACTGAACCACTGATGGCTCTTGTGAATATACACGTGTATGTACTTTTTCTGTATTTGGGTGACATTCATGGGTAGATTCTCAGAGGTAGAATGATTGCTCCTATGACATTTTGGGTTGGGGTCAGTTCAGTTGCTCTATGGTGTCTGAATCTTTATGACCCCATGGACTGGAGCACGCCAGGTCTCCCTGTCTATCACCAACTCCCAGAGCTTATAAGCTCATGGCCATTGAGTTGGTGATGCCATCCAACCATCTCATTCTCTGATGTCACCTTCTCCTCCTTCCTTCAATCTTTCCCAGCATCAAGGTCTTTTCCAATGAGTCAGTTATTCTCATCAGTTGGCCAAAGTGTCAGAGATTCAACTTCAGCATTAGTCCTTCCAATGAATATTCAGGACTAACTTCCTTTAGGACTGACTATTTTGATCTCCTTGCAGTCCAAGGGACTCTGAAGAATCTTCTCCAACTCCCTAATTCAAAAGCATCAATTCTTGGGCACTCAGCTTTCTTTAAGGTCCAGCTCTCAAATCCATGCATGACTACTGGAAAAACCATAGCTTTGACTATATGGACCTTTGTCAGTAAAGTAATGCCTCTGCTTTTTAATATGCTGTCTAGGTTGTCATAGCTTTTCTTCCAAAGAGCAAGTATCTTTTACTTTCATGGCTGCAGTCACCATCTGCAGTGATTTGGGTACCCAAGAAAATAAAGTCTGTTACTGTTTCCATTGTTTCCCCATCTATTTGCCATGAAGTGATGGGATGCCATCATCTTTGTTTTTTGAATGCTGAGTTTAAAACCAGCTTTTTCACTCTCCTTTTTTACTTATATCAAGAGGCTCTTTAGTTCCTCTTTGCTTTCTGCCATCAGGGTAGTGTCATCTGCATATCTGAGGTTATTGATATTTCTCCTGGCAATCTTGATTCCAGCTTGTGATTCATCCATCCTGGCATTTTGCATGATGTACTCTGTATATAAGTTAAATAAGCAAGGTGACAGTATACAGCCTTGACATACTCCTCTCCCAGTTTGGGTTCAGGTACAGATTGCCAAATTGATTTTCCAAAGTAGTATACTGATTTACACTTCTGTCATCAAAACACCAGTGTGTTTGTTTCTATGAATTCTTGCCAGGACAAACACTATAATTTTAGTTGTTTTTATGTTGGTTTCATTGAAATACAGTGGTTTAAATGCTAATTTAGTTTAGTATGTTTGTTTACTTTTCAATGATGCTATCTATATACATGATTTTTTTGGTTTATTGCTAGTCGGTACAGTTACTCTTTTGTGGTTTGCTCATAATCTTTAATCTGTTAGTACTTTATTGATTATTTGAGTCATCTGTATGTTAAAGATGGGATCCCTTACTTGCTGTATTTCATGGAAATATTTTCCCTCTCTCTCTTTGCCTTTCTAGCTCAGTTATCTTTGCTGTAGCTGTTCCCACTGCTTGAAATGCTCTTACACCACATGTCTGTGTGATTAGCTATGCCTCTCCTTCACAGCTGTACTCAAATAACAGCTTCTCACTGAGAACTTCTTTGGTCAGACCATTTAAAATTTGAATAGCTTCTCTTCAACTTGACAATTCTTTTCCATTTTCACTGGCTTATTTTTTTCCTCCTTACCACTTTTTACTATACAGCTGTATATAACTTTAATTATAGCTATAAATATATATATAGTATTATGTGTTACTGATTTGTCATGTTTACTGCCTGACCTCTCCCATTGTCAAAATGAAATAGTAGTACACTTTTGCTAAATATTAATCAAACCTGATTCTCCTTATATTCTCCATCCCACTCTATTAAAAAGAAAAAAAGCTGCCAGAATGTTTTGTGCCAAGAATACTGGAGTGGGTAGCCTATCCCTTCTCCAAGAGATCTTCCCAATCCAGGAATTGAACTGGGGTCTCCTGCATTTCAGGCAGATTCTTTACCAGCTGAACTACCAGGGAAGCCAGGTTACCAGAATATTTTGTATTTTAGCCTCAAGGATATTTGCCCTGGAGAAAGCAGACATAGCCTGAAATCAGATAGCTTTTCAAACTGTTTTATGAAAGATTAAATCCAATGAGGAAATAATAACAGTGAGTGGGGAGACATTTAAGCTTCCACCTCTGGTCTCTACTAAGACACAAAGGTGTGATACTCATCTGATGGGACTGACCCACAAGACCCAGAGGTATCTGCTGAGACTACATTGAAGTGCAGACTACAGACTATACCTCCATTTTTCAGAAGGTTTCCAGATTCAAGTGCAACCCCAGACAGAAAGTTGAGGGGCAATTAAGGCTGGGGGAATTCATCCAGTTTGGCAGATTGGACATGCCACCATAGATTAAATAGACTTAAAAGAAAAAAAAAAAAGGACAGTGGTATTCTTTTTTAGAACATATGTATTCCAGGTGGGATGTTTTGCCCACTGACCCCTGACCTGAGAGGGACTTTTTCAACCAACTGTGGCAGGCTTGTGGGGACCTGAAGGAAATATACTAACAGGATACAAAGTAAGACAGGAATTTGATGGTGATTTTCAAGAAACTGGGTTTGGATCTTCCTTGGGCGGGACTGACGTTATACCCTGGTCAGTAGTAATGGCAAGAGGAGTCTCAGACCTCTTGTTTTTCCAATCTCTGTTTACTTAATGAGGAGTCCTGTGGGTTCTGAAATGACTCACCTCAATGGTTTTGTCATTTTCAGTCACATCCTACAGGGTCCATTCCAGACCTGCTGAGTTAGTTTCAAACAGGATCCCAAGTTAGTTCACATGCACATTCAATTCGTAGATGTGCAGGCCTAGACTGGTGCCTAGAGAAGGCTTCTCAGTCCTCTCTGTGCGTGCATTAGAGTTCAGGTGTGAAGAATTTTCAGTCACATCCTACAGGCTCCATTCCAGACCTGCTGAGTTAGTTTCAAACAGGATCCCAAGTTAGTTCACATGCACATTCAATTCGTAGATGTGCAGGCCTAGACTGGTGCCTAGAGAAGGCTTCTCAGTCCTCTCTGTGCGTGCATTAGAGTTCAGGTGTGAAGAATTTCCCCTGCGACACCGGCCTTGGGTGGAGAATATAAGAAAGCTCTGAAAATTCAATTCTTAAGATAAACAAAATTTAAGGCAAACTTTTTTTTTTGAAAAGTCAAAATTAGTTCAAAAAATACAAGATGAAGAAAATAACAACTCTCTAAATAAAGGCAGAATTGGTATTACTAATTTTTCTTTTTCCTTCTGGCTCCAATATTGCTAGACAAGGCACTGCTTAAAAAAAATACAGATGTGTAAAGACCACCCTATCTAAAACAACTGGTCTTGTATGAGGGCAAGATATTAGTAGAGAGGAGAGAAATTTTTGTCTACCCTTCTAGATTCTTCTGGCTGGTCTAAGAGTCAAATTGATGTAAGACATATTAACAGGAGAAAATCAAACAAAAATTAATAACATGTATATGTGGAAGAGACCCAGGAAAATGGAGAAATGTATCAAAATGGCTGAAACCCTCATCCTTAAATACTATCTTTAGGTAAAAACAAAAGAGGATATTGGGGTCCTTCAAAGGGGAAGAACGCAATTCACCTGGAGATGAAATAGCAAATGTTTGACTTAAAAAAGAAGGTTTGCTGGGCTCTGTGGAGGCAGTGGGACACAGAGAAGAATTTTAACAAGCAGACTCTGCCAGGCTCCTCCTGTCTACATTCCTTGTTCATAGTATAGTTATCTATTCATCTTCCTCCCTAAATTTTCCTTAGATGGTCAGAAAGAAGGCCAAAGGTTCATCCTGAGTGTTTGTGGCCTTAAATGTAATCAGTCTAAACTGATTTTTATGTCAAAGTGACACTTTTGGGGATGGCAGATTTTGCCCCCCAACGTTAACAAGAATAGCAACAAGCAACAACAGTAAAGCCAGATGAACATTTTCTTATTTTTTATTAGGGAAAACATAAAACAAAAGTAGAAAGAAGAGTGTAGTGAGCCCACATATATCTATCAGGTAACTTCAGCAACTTCCCACACATGAACAATCTTATTTCATCCATACACCTTACCGTTCCCCACCACATCCCAGCCCCAGTTTGTATGTGGGAAATTTTAGACATTATAATATATGTATGTACATATATATATCAAAAAGAAAAAAATGTTAAAAATTGAATCACACTAGCAATAACATAATGAATAATATAATGTTAAATTATTATTAAATATTAAATGATATCAAATAGCCAGGGTCCAACTGACTCTGTGTGTGTGTGTGCGCGTGCATGTTTATCGAGCATTTTGTTTGCTTGAATAAAGATCCAAGTAAGATTGAATAAGAACCAACATGTTTTATTTGGTTGCTTTATGCCCCACATCTTATTTAATTTCTAGGTTCCTCCTCCATCAATTTTTGTTACAATTTAATAGTTGGAGAAATTCAGCCATTTGTCCTAACAATTTTCCTATCCAGTCATATACCTGTGTCAATACTTCATTACCATCTGAACATCACCAGTAGACCTTACTCCACATGAAGGCAGGTACTTGGTCTATTTTGTTGTTGTTTTCCCTGGGCAGTGATCAGCGTCCAGTTTACAATAAGGTGTTTAATAAATATCTGCTAATTTAAGAACATATAAGAGAGGCTTCATTCTTACAGTATACTATTATTGAAATCTAATATAATTTAAGCAAGTGTTAAAAAGACCTTTAGGTGTTGGATACAGCCCATATGTTAAGTGAAACATCAAACTGTATAAACAATATAAACCCAATATTCCTCTTTTTGTTTTTCCCTTCAGTATTTCTATATCCTGGGGAAGAGGGTTAAGGTTATTTTTTTTAATCACTTTTAAAATTTAAGCCTGCAAAGAGGGAAGAAGAGGATATATAAGAGTATTTCTTCAACATTAATGAGACTGAGTCTCAAGTTTCTTTCTTCTTTTCTTCCTATAGTAGATGAATCACCTTTCCATAGTTGTGGGAGAAGCCTCTATGGGTCACTGAAAACCTGCTACACTGTCAATATACTGTGGGATAAAATCACTGGCAGAATAACCATGTTAATTATTACCCATAAAGGGCCATTTAAAAAATTTGTTCTAGAACCACAAACAAAAATTGAGACTGTCTCATGGAAAACTAACATGCCCATAAGAAGTACCCTACCCCTACTTGTTTCTGATAAACAAACAAGAAGTATGGCTATGGGATATTTGGATCTTCTAGACTTCAGTTATCTTGCTGGAAAGTTAAAAAAAAAATCCACATAGTGAGTGGTATCTAGAATATTTCTTTCCATTTGGAGTTTTATCCATAATGCTGAACAATTGAAAGGGAAAGTTTCTGAATTTTATATGGTCTAATTTCTGGAACAAAGCAGGCTGCCCATAAATTGGCCATTTGATTTTTGAGGGTGGGAATTATGTGCATTTTGCATATATTACAGGTAAGAGCAGGTGTTTAACATTTAGCAGAGTGACTAGTAACTACCTTTGTTCCTTCTCTACCACCCCACCTGGGTTTAATAACGCATCATAGTTCAAACAAAAAATGTATCCCATTAACTAGAAACTCACATCATGGCAAAGCTCTTCACATCCTTGTGGGTAATTAGGATGGGATTTTGAAGCGTTCTTTCATTAAAACATTGAGTACCCAAGAAAACGTGGTCAGAAGACTGTGCACTCATAGAGGGCTGTATTCACTTCCTGTAGAGTCTATCCATTAGCACTGGGGATGCCTAGCTTTTGGTACTCTTTCTAGAAGATGGAAAAGCCAGAGGGAAAACCTCTGATAAGGAGTTAACAATTGCTGATCAATCACTGCTCTGAGTATCTGAAATGCCTGTAGTGAAGGAGTGAATGCAGGTATACTGTATCTTCTCTGACCCTCATTTTATTGACAGCATCATTGCTATTAACAATTGGAACTGAAAGAAATAGTTGAAGTCTCACTGGATTAAAACTGTATGTTAAAAACCTAGGGTTGATAATGCTTACTGTTATTGATTAGTTCAACAATTATTTATTGAGCTTTTGTATATGTCACACACTGCTCTAGATTCTGCCCATATAGAGATGAACATCACAAAACTACTATTTTCATGGAATTTTCATCACAGTGGGGCAGGGGGCACAAATAATAAACAGTACATAGGTATCTTTTATAATATCAGCTAGTGCTAATTGCAGTGAGAGAAAAAAAGTGAGATAACAGGCTTGGAAAGGAATGCAGAGAGAAGGGATATTTTATATATGGTGGTCAACGGAGGCCTTTCTGAGGTTACATTTGAATAGATCAGTGATGAATATAAGGAGAAATCAGTGTATCTGGGCAGGGGAAAAACACATGGCAGGAAAAAATCTGACTCAATGGTTGGTACATCTGAAGTTCAGTTTTTCTAGAACTGAGAGAAAAGTCATGAACAGAAGACCCTTATTTTCTTTCCAGATCCTCTTCTTGGTCCTCTGATTCTTTTTTATTTTTGCCTGCCTGGGTCTGCACTGCAGCATGCGGGCTTTCTCTTGTAGTGGTACACAGGCTGTAGGCTGCACAAACTCAGTAGCTGAGTGCATGGGCTCAGTTGCCCCATGACATGTGAGATCTTAGTTCCCTTAGTTTGCAGGGATCAAACCCACATCCCCTGCATTGGAAGGTGGAACCACTGAACAACCAGTCCTCTAACACCTGAATCAAGATAACTTATCTTCTAGGACCTCAGTTCTGCTGCTGCTGCCGCTAAGTCCCTTCAGTCGTGTCTGACTCTGTGTGATCCCATAGACGGCAGCCCACCAGGCTCTTCCATCCCTGGGATTCTCCAGGCAAGAACACTGGAGTGGGTTGCCATTTCCTTCTCCAATGCAGGAAAGTGAAAAGTGAAAGTGATGTCGCTCAGTAGTGTCCAACCCTTAGTGACCCCATGGACTGTAGCCCACCAGGCTCCTCCATCCATGGGATTTTCCAGGCAAGAGTACTGGAGTGGGGTTCATTATAAAAGGACATAACTCAGGAACAATCAGATGGAAGAGTTGCAGAGGCCAGTGTAAAGGGAAGGGGCATGGAACTTCCACGTTCTGCGGCTCCACTCTCCCGAAACGCCACGTGCTCACCAACCAGGAAGCTCACAGAGCCCTCATCACATACATATGGCTGATTAAATCATTGGCAATGACCTCTCTCCCCTTTCTGGATGGTCAGCAATCAGACCCTGGAACCTTAGGTGTGTTCAAAAGGTCACCTAGTTAACACTACAAAAGACGTCTAGTCGGACATGACATTAGCGACTTCACTCTGACATTTTCACTTTCATGTTTTGGAGAAGGAAATGGCAACCCACTCCAGTGTTCTTGCCTGGAGAATCCCAGGGACGGGGGAGCCTGGTGGGCTGCCATCTCTGGGGTCGCACAGAGTTGGACACGACTAAAGGGACTTAGCAGCAGCAGCAGCAGCATCTCTCTACACTAAGGGGGTTCTAACGGTTTTAGGCTTCCTTGGTGACTCAGAGATAAAAGACTCCACCTGCAATGCAGGAGACACCAGTTTTATCCCTGGATGGGGAAGATGTCCTGGAAAAGGAAATGGCAACCCACTCCAGTATTCTTGCCTAGGCAATCCCATGGACAGAGGTGCCTGGTGGGCTACAGTCCCTGGAGTCGAAAAAGAGTCAGACAGGACTGAGCAATTAACACTGCATTACTACAAAGGGGGAAGTGGATTCCAAGCAGAGGGAGAATTGTATTTTGTCAGGTTACTATTTTAAAAGAAGACGCTATTCTCTCTTTAGTATTGCTAATGACATGTAAATAAACCTTTTCTTTCAACCACCAGAGAAATGTAGAAATGCACATTCAAACTTGGAAAACACTGGATAAGGATGGACTATCCCTCATAGCCTCCATGTGAAAATGAGTCCCATTGACACTCCGCATTGGTGGGTTCTGCGTCCGCAGATTCAACCACACAGATGCTTTTTTTTTTAATTCCAGAAAACTCTAGAATGTGAAATTTAATTTGCTGCAGGTCAGCAAATATTCACATAGTATTTACATTGTATTTACAGCTATTTATATAACATTGGCATTGAATTGGGTATTATAAATGATATAGAGATGATGTAAAGTAGACAGGAGGATGTGCTTGGGTTATAAGCAAATCTGCCATTTTATATAAAGGACTTGAGTATCTGCAGCAAAGTTGAGAGGCGAGTCTGGGAGAACCCGCGGGACCACAGTCCTTACACAGTAAAATGCAGTATCCATTTCTTAGAGTCAGTTTAAAGCCTTCCCTAAGGCTACGGGATCAAAGTCTTCAAAAGAGAAACTAAATCTCTCTTGACTTCACTTTGGATCGGAGGTCATCTCTTGCAGATGCTACAAAGATCAATTTATGGTAGAAAACAGCCCAAATAACATTGGAAACAATAAAATCTCTCATTTGTGCAGCAAGTCATACATTTATTTTCCTATTCGAGGTCAATCATTCCTAGACTTCTTGGAGGATGCCAGACAGAGACTACATATCCCCACTGTATATAAAAAAAAAAAAGAGAGACCCATAGACGTTAAGTAGAGTTCCAGGGCTAGGAAGTCACATAGATTATCAGATGACACTTCAGTGATCTGCTCAGTGCATCCAGGCCCAATTTGATCTGACTGTGTGCTGGGTAAATATCCAGTCATGTCAAATCTAAATCGAAAGCATTATTAATGGTACTATCAAAATAGTACCATTTTGATGGAGGTGCAGTGGAGGCAAGGTACCCAGAGGAATCCCCGCATATACATTTCCAGTAGTTTAAAATGCTATAATACCTAGGTCATAAAATGAAGAACTTATTTTCCTTTGCCTGTTCATCCTTATATTCCTGCCCCAAACATTTATTCAGCACCTATTCTGAGCTAGGGATCCAAAGAGAGAGAGAGAAAAAAAGGTGGGTCCCCCACTGATCTAGTTTGCTTGGTCACCATCATCAAACTAACCACCTCTTCACTAATTTATCAGAGAAAACATTTTGAAAATTATATTTCCAAGCACTATTATTTCATTCACATCCCAGTTAGTGTTTGGAGAAAAAAAAAAGGAAGAAAATTACCATAGCATGAAATAATTTCCAATTTCCTGAGTGCTAAATGAAGTAAAAATTGTGGTTAAATTAAACTCATCAGGATTGCTATTTAAAAAAAAAGTATCCTAATAAAATTATACGTCTTCAAATCTAAATATTTTCAGAGTTATGTCTATTAAAAAGGATTCCCATTGTTTGAACAAATGAGCAAAGATATATCAAACATGAAATTCACTGTATTAAAAATGTCAACGTTTGTGCAGTTCTTGACAACCTCATCCCAATTTCATGTATCACTGATACATAGTTTCTATACAATTAAGCACAATTCATAATCATATAAATTTATTTATTGTTTTCTAATGAAACATTTAAAATCTATTTTACCTGGTGCTTTGCCAATGTGCTATACATTGTGGTCAAACAGCTGAATTCATCAATCAAGTAATTAGCCTTATTATATATATATATATATATATATATGTAAATGTATAACGTATACATGGACTGTATATATTATAATTAGCCTGGCATGCTGCAGTCCATGGGGTCACAAAGAGTCAGACACAACCAAGCGACTGAACAGCAACAACAACTATATACATATATTTGGTGGTAGTAAACTCTGCCTATCCTAAGCTATGGAACGCCAAGCTATGTTCTACTGTTGGCTCAGGCTAGAATGATGAGAGAGTGAATTGATTTTGAAGAGGAAAAAGGAGGTATAAAGAAAGGAAATTCTTCCCTTACATTGTTCAGCAACCTGGGACTGGGAAAAGGTTACTCATCCTAATAATATAATTGCTACCCTATTTAAAGCATTTGCCCTGTTCTAGAATCTGAGTGGCTCTAGAAATATGAGCTCATTTGTTCATTACCACCACAGGCCATGTTATTTGCATTGCATATTTGTAGAAAAAGGTATTCAGAGAGGTCAGTGTACCTGGCCAAAGTCACACAGCTAGTAAGTGTTGGAGCCAGGCTTTATACACAGTGCTGCAATGAACACCCACCCAACAAGGGTGGGTAATATACAGCTTTTACTCTTGAGCTGAAGATTTGAGGTTTGTGAGGTTTGAGCCTTAGACTTGGGTTGCCTCTGTGAGCCTGTGAGAGATGATCATGTGCCAGGCATCAGCTGATTCAAGTGGCAAATACCTGTAAAATCACATGTAAAAATGTATCACGACACCTGGAATGAAGAATGCTCTGTGATCCTAAAAATGATCAGCCGAGTTAGTCTGCAAGATGAAAATTCAATTCTTCCTCCCAGTCTACTGGGGCTTGACAAAGACTCTAGACATTGACCTTTTCCCGCCAGCATAGTTTTATTGCAACGAAGAGGATGAAATATCAAACTTCTCTGTGAAACATATTACAAACAGCTATGACATGCCTTATCAGTTTCTTTTATATTTGATTTTCAATAGCCCTCTTGTAAAAAGACCAAACCCCAGCAGAAAGAATCCACAGTCCCGTCTCATGAATCACTTTGGACTTGGAAAGCAGGCTAGGCATTCAGAGCTGTGCCTGGATCTAGTTGTCCAGCTCTGTGGTGAATGGCAGCTCAAAGGACTGTCCATCCCAAGTTCTTACTGCCAAACCTGAGCTAAGTCACCATGATGAGGAATAGCTAACACGGTTAGCTCTTTAAAGGATAAGCCCTCGACACCAGGTGGGAGAAACAGGATCCATTCCTATCCAGCTTTGACAATCACTTCCTGTGTATGTGCAAAAGAGATGTTTAGCCTCTCTGGTCTAGTAAGGTGAGGATCACAGCATATCCTTTGTCTTCTGATAGGAATCAGTGTCGTGTATCTAATACACATTCTCCCACACAGTACAGGCTCAAAAAAAAAAAGCCTCATTAATTGCAGAAAAAATTAATGCATTAATTAATATCCCCTTCTTATTTTTCAAAGCATTTGACATACATGAATAAGGTTTATGCCTACTAATTATCCTTATTAATAAAACTAAAGCCAGCATTACTCTTCAACACCAGAGGGACTTAACATTACCATCAAAACACTCCTTTATAGTTGGAAGAGAGCAGTGAAACCCAATTAGATATACAGTCACTCCTGAGACTTCACCCCTTGATAAGGCTTACTCCGCATGCCCAGCCCTACTTCTCTAGTGAGCTAAATGGCAAATCCATATTTCTCATTACCTACTTGCACAGAAGCACCTGTGATTTACAAGTCCAACCCAAACTTAATTCAACTTCTTTGCCCCCACACCACTTCTCCTTTTAGATTCACAATCTCAGATACCAAGATCACAATCCACTCAATTTCTCAGGTAAAGAAAGCTTAGTATCACACAGGCATTCTCTCATCAGTCATCAAATCCCAATCAGTCTGCCTTATTGGGTACCATTATCCATTCAAGTATCGATTGCTGTGTTAGAGATGTTTAGCTCTCTGGTCTAGTAAGGTGAGGATCACAGCATATCCTTTGTCTTCTGATAGGAATCAGTGTCGTGTATCTAATACACATTCTCCCACACAGTACAGGCTCAAAAAAAAAAAGCCTCATTAATTGCAGAAAAAATTAATGCATTAATTAATATCCCCTTCTTATTTTTCAAAGCATTTGACATACATGAATAAGGTTTATGCCTACTAATTATCCTTATTAATAAAACTAAAGCCAGCATTACTCTTCAACACCGGAGGGACTTAACATTACCATCAAAACACTCCTTTATAGTTGGAAGAGAGCAGTGAAACCCAATTAGACATACAGTCACTCCTGAGACTTCACCCCTTGATAAGGCTTACTCCGCATGCCCAGCCCTACTTCTCTAGTGAGCTAAATGGCAAATCCATATTTCTCATTACCTACTTGCACAGAAGCACCTGTGATTTACAAGTCCAACCCAAACTTAATTCAACTTCTTTGCCCCCACACCACTTCTCCTTTTAGATTCACAATCTCAGATACCAAGATCACAATCCACTCAATTTCTCAGGTAAAGAAAGCTTAGTATCACACAGGCATTCTCTCATCAGTCATCAAATCCCAATCAGTCTGCCTTATTGGGTACCATTATCCATTCAAGTATCGATTGCTGTGTTTCAGGCACAATGCAAAGGATTGGGCATACAATAAGGAAGACAAAACCTCTACCCCCTTGAGGCTTACATTCTGGCGAGGCATTCAGACTCACAGGCAAAAGAAAAGCCAATAAGCAAAAAAAAGTTTACAGAGTTGTAATCAATACAAAGAAGACCAACAGATGATGAACCACTCTAGATGGAAAGGGGGGCACATTTTGTCTGTATGAGGAAGTAATAGATGGTCAGGGTGGTTGGATCACAGTGCACTGATAGGAGAATGGAGGAAGGTGAAGTTAGTGAGATTTGCAAGGCACTAGTCATGTAAAGCAATATTTAAGACTTTGGAAAGCCAGTGAAGAGGTTTAAGGTATGAAGTCAGGTGGTCTGAGTTGGGTGTATCCCTCTGGCTTCTTTGTGGAGAAGCTGGGAACAGGAGATCAATTTAAGAGGCTATTTCCATCCTCCAGGTCAGAGATGATGATGGGCTAGGCCAAGTTGACAGCAGTGCAGAAGCAGCAAAGCCCTGAGTCTTTTCCATCACCAATTTACCCAATTACTTTAGAGTGCTTATGTCACATTTTGACATTCATAAAAAGCCTCCTGACATGCCTCTAGGTTTATATGATCCTAATGTGTCCACACTGCCTGCCAGGTAGATTTCAATACTCTTCTCAGAGATCCCAACTCATCCCTTGCTGTCCTCCAGAGGCTCTCAAAGAGATGAAGGATGTTGCATAATCACGCAGGAGCAATTTCAAATATTGTTGACCAGGTCCCATCTGATTCACAAGGCCATCCTCTCTGGGCAACCTGAGCGTGTAATTTTTAATAAGGTCTCCAAGAAATGTGAATCATCTGTTCTATTACTTTCCCCATCATGCCAGGAACACTAGCTCATAAAATGCAACTTAGCGAACACAAGATCTATCCAGAAATGTCCTCCACTCATAATCAGCATCTCACTCTCTTCTGTTAGGCCTTCGATTTGTTTCCTTCCCTCGACCCTTAAGGACAGGAAATAACTGGATGCATTGTCTGGAGAGGTAGGTGGGTACAGAGGTAAACAGGTGATTAACAGGATAGGTATTTTGGAACAAGTTTGGAAAGTCTAGAAGATATCAAGGAAGCTTCTTCATTCTGTATCCTTGAGAAACTACTACAGGGTCTACAAAATACATTTTGATGAGTGAATGAATGACGGATGGAACAGTACCTCCCACTGAAGGACAAGAAGAATAAAGCAGTGCCCTTTCTTGAGCTGAATCCATGTCATAATGCAGTGATTACTTTATATTGAAATAAGGAAGGACCACTTAAACTAAAGCTTGCTTTTAAGGGGATATGTTCCAAATGAAAAAGGACTCCACTAGTCAGAAAAGACACTTTATTTGAGAGCTTCTAAGAGAGTTCTACAAAAATAGAGGCTTAAAGTGAAGAAGATAAAAAGA
The DNA here is from genome assembly GCA_006408675.1 of Madoqua kirkii. Classification (NCBI taxonomy): domain Eukaryota; kingdom Metazoa; phylum Chordata; class Mammalia; order Artiodactyla; family Bovidae; genus Madoqua; species Madoqua kirkii. Next base: position 34,014 of record SJYC01097009.1, read on the forward strand.
AAAAAAATGAAAAACAAGTATTTTAACTATTGAAAAAAGTAAACAGCCTTTAAAAAAAATTAAACACAAAAATGTGAAAATGTAGTTGTCAAATCTAATCCAAATACATTCCTAGAAAAAAGGATCATTCACGGTGACAGGGTTACTTACAGCTGTATACTTGTTTAAGTGCTATTCATTTTCCTTTTGAATTATTTCTTCACTTCAAATTCAATTGGAGATCTGTGCAAACCTAGCAAAATATTCTTTGGAATACAAAAACTATATAAAAAATGAACAAAACTTGTCATTATGAAAGTATTGAGAGTGTGCAATCCTTCACTGAAATGAAAGATTCCAAAGTGACATCGTCCACAGAATTTATTCCACTGAAGTGTTCAGACAATTTGATTCAAACGCAAAGGAATACGGAAGTGAGCACTTCATCAAAACATTTCTCTTGTATGCATTTTGACTGAGTCATAAAAATAGTCTGTTGCAGGATATCAAGAAATTGCTTGAAACAAACTCCCACAATAAAGTTTAAAAAAAGAGAAGATAATCTAAAAATTATCTGCAGTCCAAGAGAAAGCATGTGCCCTGTGTCTAGGGGAAAGAGAAAAAGCGCTTACAGTACAGAATGACCTGTGTGTTCTTCCCCCAAGTATTGCTATGTTTTGACCTTTGGCCCTACAGAGCAGGTGAAGCATCCTTCACAGAAGTCCCAACCCCTAGGCAGTGAGATGGGACCGCAGGAGACTGCAGGCATACTCACAAATGGCATTGACCTCAGAATCCCACCGTGGTCCCTGCCCTCATTCTGAGCTTATGGCCCAAAGCATATTTTAAAACAAAGGTTCAGAAATGAATTGCTCTTTCTTTGATCAAATGTTAAAATACCACATTGCTTTAAAAGGAGTTACAATTATAAAAGGAAAAAGAAACAGTTTCAACTGTCAGAGTCATTATGATAGCCTGGCAAGATCAAAGTAAGGAAAAATAGAATAACACTGGAGGTCTGATCTGATAACTACATGTGGCAAATATATATTTTTTACTCTTCACCCCTGCCAACCCGCAAATGCTCGGTATGGGGCAATAACATCCACATCTTGAACTTTAGAGTTCTAATAGATTCATTCCCACATGGATTCATTTCTCATAACCATCAAATTGCTGATATACAAGATAAGTGCATATTATATAACAAGTATTGCAAACTCATAGACTGACCTAGATCTTTAGCATCCTTCTTTGATAGAAGATGCGTGTGAAGAAAAGCTAAGAAGCTAACACCAAGAATGTACAAAAAAGCTTTACACAATGTTACAGAATCTTGTCTGAAAAAAAAAATTGTAAAACATATCCAATTTTAAATAAACAATAAATCAGCAGACTATAACAAATCATAAATAGGATTATGAAAAGATCACAAATATCTTAAATTAGATTATAAATGGGTAATTAGAAATACTTAATTGTTTTCAATGTTAAGAATCAAACCCAGAATTAAAAAAGAATCTTTTTTATTTCAAAGGTTGCTTCTTATATTGAAGCTCATATTAAAGCAACAGTACAATGTTCATAAAATATAAGTGTGATGCCGTAACATTTCTTACATGTCAGAATACTGATATTCGTATGTATACTAAAATAAGAACTTTAAAATTGTACAAATAGATACATTAAAAATGACATAGAAATAGGGCGCCTCTCACTGAAACAAGACAGTTATATCTGGCACATATTAGTTTAAGATGAAAGTAGAAGCAAAAAGATTTACAAGAATCAGCAGTAACAAGATTGATGCTCAAGAGACATAATTGTACATTGTATTGTACATACATTGTATGGGTTTAAGCTGGCTGAATATTATATATTTCAAGTTTAAAAATGCACTACATATAGAGTGTCCATAGTTTAAGGCGAAATTACAGCTCAGAACTGTTGTCCTTTCTAATTTTGTGGAAGCATCTTTGACAAATTAAAAACAAAAAGAAGAAAAAAAAAAAAGAGTTCAATGTTCATGACACATAAACAATTTCCCTTCATTGTGAGTTCACCGTTAAGACTTCTCCTTCTCTTAAATATTTTGTATGCCAAGTGGTTTTTCTCTAGCCAAGTTGATAAACAACTTCAATATTTGCCTTTTTGTGAGAAAAGGTACTTCACAGTATTTACCACTTCGATGTCCTTGCAGTTTTATTAAATGTATCCTCTCTGTAAAACTTTGCTTGTTTTAAATGAGCCTTTCCTTGATTTAAAAAAATACCTGCTTACATATCTTCTAGATTCCTCAGAACGCCAGACACAGTTCTTAAGGCCAAATTTGTATCGTTATTGTTAAGAGTCGTCATCAAAAGTGTCTTTGGAACCGTACAAGTCCGCTAGTTTCTTAAACCGAGGGCCCCAGTTCTGCAGGTAGTCATAGTCCAAGTCTGAATCTGTGGTAGCTGACTCTAAGGAGCTCAGGGACCCGGCCACGGAGCCCCTGCCTTCATAGCCATAGATTTGGATGGAGTCATAAGGAGGGGCAGTCGGGTCATTATCCGCCTCCTGTATCCTCGTGTTGATGAGTCATCCACATCCACACTGTTGGGAGCTGGCCGGAGCCCAGGTCTAGGCATGTACTGATACTCAGGTTTGATGTCTTTGCGAGGGATAAATCCATTGATACCGTCAGGGTTCTGGAGGGTGGCGATATCAAAGGCTTCTGTGTCTTCTTCCCCACCGCCCTCGTCATCATAGGTGATGATGTTCTCACGGACATCTTCTTCCTCAAAGACGATGAGTGGTTCTTTCTTTTGCCTTCTCAGGGTCACGAACAACACTACAATAACTACAGGGAAAGACAAAGAGAGGAAGCAAAGGTTAAGTCCAGTCTTCTGGGGTTCTTTTCCCAGGGGAACTCTGCTTGCCTTAAAGCATGCTGTACGCATGCCTCAGAACAGGGACCAGTCTATGAAATGAGTGCTTTACCTGTAATCCCCAAGATGTGCAAAAGCTGGCCTCCACCTGTCTTTTCCTTTGCAAAAACGCTGCCAGGAAAATATTATTATCCAAACTGGCAAGTTGGAACTATTGTGAGCTTTTTACAAATCAATCTGATACTATTTGGAAGTCATTTTCCAAAGAATTAGGAAGATTCTAAATGTCTGTCTGTCTGTAGCCTCTTAAATGTGGGTTATGCCTGTCTCTTTTTGCAAAGGAAGGCAGCTGCCTCTCCAAAGTTTACAAATGAGGACATGAGAGACTTGAGGTCCTGTTCTAAAAGAGGTTGCAAGAGTTCTAAGGTGAGGCCAGCACTGAACCCACTATACCTTTATAAGAAACTGTATCATAAACATGGCTAGACTCTCTTCAGACCACCATATAGAAGAGAGGTAGCTTATAAAGACCCCCAACAGACAAATGACAAATCTCTATTTATTTGAACAGAAAACAGTGTCAGCTGAAACTCCAGATGAAACCAGTTATTGTCTCTTCTCTGAGAGAGGGGATTCCACTAAACTCAGGCCATCTAGGTAAGTGAGCAGAGTTGCCTACAAAGAAAGCTCAGCCACTGCTTCATTCTCTGGCAATCCCCGCCCCCCACTTCCCATAAGAGGCTTCTATAGTCTTTGATTGAAACACACAGGCTTCCCTGGTGGCTCAGTGGTACAGAATCCCCCTGCCAGTACAGGAGACATGGGTCAGGAGGATCCCTTGGAAAAAGAAATGGCAACCCACTCCAGTATTCTTGCCTGGAAAACCCCACAGACAGAAGAGCCTGGCATGGGGTCACATGGTGTCCATGGGGTCATAAAAGAATCAGACACCACTTAGCAACCAAACAACAGCAACCACATACTCAGAAAATGTTTGTGACTGAACTTGGCAAGTGACCTTAGAGCCTCTCTGGATCCACCATCACTGTGAGATGGAGGACGAGGGTGTGCATTTGCCTAGACTCTGAACGGCTTCCAGTGTTCACTAGTGTGCACTAGTGAGCTGCATTGCACTTCCAGGCAGTGTTCTTCCCCTGTGCCTAGTTCCTAACAACACCTTCACCAGGATCACTGCTTTTCACTTTCTTTGCTTGGATGACTCTTAATCTTTCATCATAAAACTCCTTCCTGATGTCCCATTCTGATACCGGACAGGACTACTGGTATCCATTCTATGTATCCACCCGGCCATCACCGCGACACGTGTCACACTGTTCACACATCTGCCTCCCCCACTCAATTATGAACTGCTCAGGACACTTCTGTTTTCTGCCCCCGCTGCTTGGACTGTCCATCCTTCCCAGCCCCTTGCCTCAGATGGAACACTCAGCATCTGATAGGTGTGTTACATCCTCCAGGAAGATGTCTCTGACCTTCCCACTCAATGCCAGGCACTTTCTACTCTTGTGCCCCCACTGCCTGTGATGGTCATATCCCAGTCACGGCGCTCACCATGTGCCTCTGTATTTACCTGCTGATGCCTATTTTCCGCAATAGATGATGAACTTTTTTATCACTGAGATCTTGTATAACTCTTCTCTTTATCCCTCCGGGCTGAACACAGGGCCTGGTACCCTGAAAATGCTCATTAACTATTTGTTGAATTCAACTCCTTGGCTCTTCCCTATGCATCGAGGATCCATTAATTCATTCAGTAGACAACTAGCCATCATGGAACAAGTCTAATTGACATCTGATATACTTAGGTTTGAATCCTGACTTTTTTGTCATGCATGAGTTCTGAGACTTTGGGACTACTGCTGCAATCTTTCTGAGGCTTCCCTACTATTACAGAGTAAACTATAGATGGGACGATGTGTGGAAGAGTGGCACCAAATTCAGCGGGCAAGTGCAGGAAAAGCTTCTCCCAGGTCCCTCTGAGCTGAGGCATACACCCAGATATTACATATGACAACTTAGGGGGGTGGGGTGCCGGGGAGCCAAGATGCAGCTTCAGCCAGGCAAATGTTCATCCAGTTCCTTGAGTCCTCCACAGACCGTCTTTGACATCACAATTACTCTTTCTACCTCTAACTCTTCTCATTCTTCTTGTAAGGCAAATGGTTGTTCATATACTATATCTCTGCCTAAATTCCTCTCCTGAAAAATATTCGGATGTTCTACCCGGTCCCCTGTCGATGCCCCCAGACGTACTCTGCTAGATGTACTCTGCTACTCTGGTGATGCCAGCAATTTGCTCAATGCAAAGTTCCCCTAACTCTGCTCTAATGCTTGCTAAGTCACCTGCTCCCCCCACCACACCCTGAAATAGACGCGCAGGCAGATGCCACTTCATTTTTTGTCCCAAGTCGCATCCACGGTATACAGCACATATAGCCTGGGAAATATACATGTGTCAAGGATGGCCATCTGGATGAAAGGCCCTTCCCACGGGTGGCAGGGGAGATCCCTTACCCAGGAGAATGACGATGCAGGCGAGGATGGCGATCAGCGCCCCGGTGCTCAGGCCGGCGTTCAGGATGTAGGCTTCTGCGTTGCAGGACAGCAGCGCCCCGTTCACGTCACACCCACAGACTTTGACGGTGAGGGTGTTGGTGCTGCTCATGGGAGGGATCCCGCCGTCACTGATCACAATGGGCAGGAGGTACAAATCCTGCTTCTGCCGACTGAACCCTCCGCGCCGGGCATACACCCCGCGGTATTATCTGTGGGAAGAGGGGAGACAAGGCTCACTCGGAGAGCAAGGCCAGGGAGTCACAGCCTTCACACTGCTCCGTTCAGCTTGGTTGATCTGAGCGTGCTCTTCTCACCACCAAGGCTAAGAAACAGAACCGCCCCACTTGTTCTTTAGTCTAGACATCCAGAGAAGCCGCTGCCACTTGGCATGACAAAGATCCCTGAGTTTTGTCCCATCTGGAAACAAAATTCAGAAACTGGCCCTTTTTGATTTCATCAATATGAATGCTTTCATGGCTGGGTAAGGACACCATTTTCTGTTTGACTGTGTGTCCTTTTCCTCAAATACAAGAATGTATGGGCTTCAATCACACCCTCTGTTAGTGAAGGATACAATCAAATAGATAGGCGAGTGGGCACTTTCCCAACTTCATGACAAGCCTTTGGCCAGTTTTTGTTAGTTTTTTGAGAGATTTCTAATCCACTCTCAAATCTTGCTCAAACTACAAACCCACTCATAAGTCCTAAAGGGAAATGTTGTCTTTAAAATAAAAATATTTTATAAACCTAGAAGCAGGTTTATAGCTTCTCCGAAATTCAAGCAACATCAGCCACCCAGTTGAAAATATCATTCCTGCTTAAAACAATGATGTTTTCTCTGTTGCCTACACAATGCAGCCCACATCTACACAGTAGATCACCAGATAGTTCCCTGATCTAGACTGACCTTGCCTTCCAGGCTCACGCCTGCTGTTTCCCACACAACCCAGTTCAGCCTGCTGTGCAGAACTTAAAGATTGTTCCCCACGACATCATATTCTTTGTACACCTTGACTTTGACCCTTTGCTTTAAAAATGCCCTCCGATCCACCCAAAGTTCCTTTAATCATGGCAAGTGAGTTTCTCAAGCCTCAAAACTGAATCCAAAGTCACCCTTCTAGACCTCTCCCCCCATGTCCGTTGGGACCCAGCACACTGTACATTCCTATAAAAATCAGTCTCTCACTCTTCTGTCATTATTTGTTGGCATAACATACTTGGTCTCTCCTAGACTGTGGACTTCTGGAAAACAGGGGCTTTTATCTGCTTCATCTCAGTCCCTCCAGTGCTGGACACACAGCAGACATTCAACAAATGTTTGTTGAACAAATGTTGTAACCAACATTTCCCAAAGGAAAGGTTTCACCCAAGTTCCAGATGTTGGTTTTCATGTATTTCTCAATCTTTTGTAACCTATTCCCAAATGCTTCCTCATCATGTTTTCTGCATATCTCTACCTGCCAAAAAGATTTTTTTCTAGACCATATGCTCTGCGCTTGGAAAACACTGCTATTATAAAACAGTAGAAGTTTTGAATATGCTCCATCAAATTACACACACACACACACACACACACACTCAATATGGCATGCCTCATTTTGTGAGGGAGGAATCAATAATTTACAGCAAGGTTATGACCATGATGAGGGCCCATTGCTTTGAATGAATTGATAGTACCATGAATTAGCTCCTGTGGTAGGAAAAATTATCGTAGAATCTAAAAGCTGAATTCATATTTTTAGGTTAAAGAAAATGTAACATTCTGTGTGAGATTTTAAAAAATATATCTATACCAGGTTCAGTCTCATTTAGGATTGAATAGATATTCTGAGTATTGCAGAAGCTAAGGTGTGTGTGCTGGCTGGTTTTTGGCAAGACTTATTAGTAACAGATCTTCTACCCTTTGCTGCCAATCTCTCAATCAAAACAGGGCAAAACTGCCAGCCCTCATCTCTATATTTTCTGAAGTTTGCGTGATTAGCATATATTGCTCTTATCACTGGAGAAAAATTATATATACTATGAAAAATCATGAGTTTTTTTAAAAGCTGGTCAAATAGAATGTAAACTTAACATCCATTTGCTGACTGTTCTTTCCTATTGTAGGCTATACCATTGTTCTATGCTTAATAAACACAAAAAAATTGATGTATCTACATAAATTACTTCAAATGTTATTTTTTCCTTCTCATAATTTTATTTGAATTCAAGTAAGACTTTCACAAATTAAATGCTAAATATTTCTGTGTTTTAATGATCTGAAATATCACAAATGTCATCATGAATAAAAATAAATATGAAAAAATTTATGAAGAAAAGAAATTAATTAAATTGCTTGGTCAAATATACCTCTCTGATATGAATGACATCCCCAAGAGATGTCATCTATTGAGTCCCACCCTGTTACCCATGGTGCAGTTTGGTGGGAATGTGACCTGAGTGTTTTTATTTTTTTTTTAAACCTGTGGAGGCCATGGCTTAAAAATCTACTCTTCAGTGCACAATCCATGCAAAACTGTACCTCCAGATGACAGCAGGCTGGCTTATACATGAAGGCAATTGAAAAATCAAACACTAGTGGAAAACATGTATCTGAGCAGGACACCAGCCTGTGAATTCAAGATGTTTCATATTCTGAACAGCTGAGTCCTCTCAGACACACTGAAACTATGAAATGAAAGCTCATCAATGTACCCAGCTGACTGAACCATTTATTGTCTCTGAGTGATTCATCAGTAGAATCTCAAGAACTTTTAAAAAATGTTTCACATATGGATTTTAAGATTAGTTTGAGAGGTGGAAAATAAATGGCCTGAAGGTCTGTTCCTGGGCATAGTCCAAACACGGGCTTTAGAATGAGTCATTTGTCCTGCCAGAGCCTTACTTGTTCATCTTTAAAATGAGGACACAAGTGGACAGCAAGCATGCCACATGGGGCTGAGATTAGTACCAAATAATAAAAAGCTTCGGTTTTCCTCTGGGCTGTGCTTCCAGGAAGCTCAGGAATCCTTTTACTGGAAAACTCAGCACCAGAATCCAGGTCCTGCAGAGCTCGTGAACTGGGGAGGCGTAGGCATAGTTAGACAAGAAGCATGTCTAACCAGACAACTGGCACGTAGGTGGTCGCTGTTGCTTGAATGCATACAGTATCCCCCCTTTAGATCTAGACATCAGCACCAATGGGAGGATGGTGCTGCAGGGAGGGCCCCATCAGAGGAGACAGCACCATGTCCTGTGATGGTCTTTCTTGCTGTCCACTCTGGCCCTGAGCCTTTACTCACCAAAAGAACCACTATAGGCAGGGACTCCATGAAAAACAACTCTAGAAAAACAAATGGAAAATGAAACAAACTGACAACAATAATAAAACCTCTGTAGGAAGTCATTTTTGTATCCTAGGTTTGGCTACAAATTCTCTCATTATTTTAATTAGCCAGCTACTCTATAGCCATCTTTGAGAGGGTCCCTTCAATTCGAGCATACACATTTCTGAGATGTATGGGTGACACAAGAAAGAGAATAAGAGCTTCTGTAAGACATATTTTCTGGGAAGTGTCAAATTGATTCCATGGTTAATAATATAAGGAAGAAAATGACAAATGTTCTATCGATTTTTGAGTTTTCATCAAGAGATTTCTCAAATCCTTCTCCTTCATTGTTGTTGTTGTTGTTAAGTCACTAAGTCGTGTCCAACCCTTTGCCACTCCCTGGACCGCAGGCTCCTCTATCCTGCTCTATCTCCCGGAGTTTGCTCATATTCATGTCCATTGAGTCAATGATGCTATCTAAACATCCCCTCCTCTGCCACCCTCTTCTTTTGCCTTCAGTCTTTTCTAATGAGTCAGCTCTCCACATCAGGTGGTCAAAGTATTCTCCTTTATAAAGCTTCCAAAGAGCAAATCTCAGTATTTGGGGTCAAACAGATCTGGGTTTGAACTATGACTCTTTTACATATAATTGCCTGACATTTAGACATATTAGGTAAATGTCTTGAGTTGCTATATTCTCATCCAGGAAATTAACAGTTTTTAGGGTTAAATTTGATTCCATTCATAAAGGTACTTAGCACAGTGCCAGGCTGTTGCAGATGACCAGTAAATATCAATTCTTTTCTGGAAGTTCTCCTCTTTGTACAGTAGACTAATGAGGAAGAGACACATATTGGCAAAGAGAGGAAAGTGAATTCTTAGAAATGTCATTGCAGCCTTACATGCAGTTGCCTACAGAGAAGGGCGCATCCTTCAGAGGTAGGAAAATAGTTCATGCTCTTCAGTTCTGGGTAAGGTATTCCCATGGTAAGAAAATGCTTTTCAATCCTTGGTGTTTCATCCTGACACCTTATATTCTCCTCCATGTCCACAAACATGGAAGCCTTTCCTTCCACCCCCCGCTGCCCCCCGCCCCCCGCCACCAA
>SJYC01097010.1:0-35257 GCA_006408675.1 Madoqua kirkii
ACACATCTCTTCCACCCCCCGCTGCCCCCCGCCCCCCGCCACCAAACTTGGGCAAAAACTTGAAAACGAGGTCATTAATTACTAGAATATGTCTTGTACAAACTGTAGTATTTCTATTAATGGTAAATAAATTCAGGTTTCAAATTTTTATATCTACAACCTAGACTCCTAACTGGATGCTATTTTTAATCTGCATACTTTGTGATTACATTAACAAAATATAAAAGTTCTTCATAATGATGGTGTCCATGGTACCAGTTTGGAGATGCAAACGTAAGGGCCACAATGATGCTATCACCCAAGGGAGGGATATATACAAAGGATATTAAAAGGGAAAATTATGATAGGGAAGCAGCCTTTGTTACATCAACTGCATTGGGTGCCTATCTTACATTAGCCAAAAGAAAAACAACCAGGGCAGAATGGGCAATATATGGGCAAACTCAGTCGTGTCTGACTCTGTGACCCCAGACTCCTCTGTCCATGGGATTTTCCAGGCAAGAATACTGAGTGGGTTGCCATTTCCTTCTCTAGGGGATCTTCCAGACCCAAGGATCAAACCTGGGTCTCCCACACTGCAGGCAGACTCTTTACCATCTGAGCCACCAGGGAAGCCATAGATGGGCATAGCAACCTGAAAAGAGGAATCACTGCAGCAAAGAATTAGTACTTTCTGCTCTCATCATGATGTCAGAAGAGAGGCTTGGCCTAAAGCGGGAGAATAGTGCCCTAAAGAACATCTTAAGACACTCTTCCTTACCACTTCTTTTCCTTTGTTGCTCTCTGCTCCAAAGCTAAAGATCCCCCTACTGATCAACTTGATCAGAGATATTAATACTTTAGCCTGTGAAGACAGACACTGTCTGCATCCTACTGGAGCCCATCTCTTGAGACTGTAAAAGATCTAGGCCAAGCCTTGCTCTTATTTAATTCACTTCTGACCTAAATCTACCTAATTTACCCTTTCTGTTCCAACCTTAGCAACAAACTAAATCCATCCACCCCATTAAAAGCTTCCACACATTTAAAGACAGTTATGCAGTCCCTAGTAGAATAATCATTGTGTGATTATGGTCCTCTGGGTCTCTTCTACTTTCCTTATGTATGTGGTAATAGCTCTATCAGGATAATGAAAAAAAAAAAAAATATATATATATATAAAGTGTGTCCCAAAAGTATTTAATGAAGTTTCAAACTTAAAATTTCAGAAAGATACATGCTACAGAATTATTGTACAAAAGACATCATTGAAAACTAGTTATTTAGATTTTTTGGTGCTCATTTCCTTTGTGATTTTTTAAAAAATAATTTTAATTTTTGATGGCAATATTGTGACACTTTGAATCTGAGGGAGGGACTGAAATAATAGAAATTTCAAATAATGTTTCTAAAGTTTGTAGCATTAACTTTCTGAGATGACTACTGCTTAAAGGTAAACTTGATAGCTTCTGTATATATTTTTCATTGTCTTTCTAAACAGCGTATGAGCCACTTATCCACCTGTAGCCATTGCTCATACTGAATATTTCACAGTCTGTGGCAACTGTTTGAACGTGTGTCTTGTCCAATGGACAGTAACTCACTGAAGGCAAGAACCTTGCTTATTCATCTTTGTTTGGTCAGCAGTTTGTTTTGTGAGCTAGAAAAACAAACAGTTGAAGGAGGTTTCTTTCATCACATGCAGCATCCATCTGGCTTTTCCACACAGTCAGATTTTACTGACTTAATAGCTTGCCATCAGTTTCCAGACTGCCTATCTTCTCCCACTTTGTACATCTGAAACCAACTTGATCATTGCTGCCTCTATCTATATTATATATTTTGTTCCTGGAAAATATCATCTCTTTATCTCATTATTTTTTCTTATTATTTTGGGTGAGTCAGATTTAATTAAGTAACATTTATTGAGCTGCTAATATGTGCAAACCTTATTTTTTGTTACTTCCACCTACTTAATGCCAAAGAAATTTTAAACTATGTGCAGAAAGTATAATTACCTTTATTTTATATGAAAAGAAATTCAGAAACAAAGAGGAAAGCAACTGGCCACAGTAACATGGAAAATACAAACAAAACTAGGATTCAAACTCCTCTAGGTTTCACTGTATTTTTACCAGTACACAGCAGACCCTGGAATTCCGATATTATTGCATGCCACATTTGTTCCTTTTTTTAAATACCAGATTTCCCCAACACAGTTAGTTAATTATATGGTCCCCCATCACAGCCTATAGCTAAATCCTCACAGACTCAAGTCCCAGATGAAAGAGCTGCTCTTAGAACCCTAAGAATTTTATGTCAGAGAGACCTATGAAGGATTCAGGGCACTTATTCAACACTTCTCTTCCCATAGCATTTCCATAAACACACACACCTTCAAAAACAAACCAGTATCCAGATGTAAAAAGAAATCTATTATTTTCTTAATTTTGGAATGATGGAAATGCTACAGTGAGGTAAATTCTATGAGACTAGCCTTAAAATATTAACACAGAAAATTGTTTGATCCAAGACTCAGATGGCTATAATGTCTCCCCTGTAAGTGAAGGCCTACATCCTACAGGGGAAGGGGGATTATGATCTTTTAATTACATCTCTCTCGATACTGAGATTCAAAATTCAAAACACAGCAAACAACATGGGAACAATTGCCTATGTGCATGTTTATATGCAAATAGATTTGATGCTTTTGAACTGTGGTGTTGAAGAAAACTCTTGAGAATCCCTTGGACGGCAAGGAGATCAAACCAGTCAATCCTAAAGAAAATCAGTCCTGAATATTCATTGGAAGGGCTTATGCTGAAGCTGAAGCTCCAATGTTTTGGCCACCTGATGCAAAGAGCTGACTCATTTGAAAAGACCCTGATGCTGGGAAAGATTGAAGACAGGAGGAGAAGGGGATGACAGAGGATGAGATGGTTGGATGGCATCACTGACTTCATGGACACGAGTTTGAGCAAGGAGTTGGTGATGGACAGGGAAGCTTGACGTGCTGCAGTCCATGGGGTCACAAAGAGTTGAATATGACTGAACTGAACTGAACTGATGTGTATAGGAGGCATCTAAGTGTGCACTCTTTGTTGGTATCAACAGACTTTTCAGGTTGTAGTTTATCGCATTCCTTAGAATCAACTCTCTTTCCACTTTTGTTAGAGGATAATTTTCTCTTGGTGATAGTGAGGAAGAAAGGAATGTATTTCCTGGTTTTAGAAAAGGAAAACTACCAAGGAATTCAGTGGGAGATAAACATTTAGGGTCTTTTAGTGAGTTGAGAAATCCCAAGGGTTAAGTCAGTGACCAGAGGGAACCTGGAATAATCTATCTATTCACCAAAAAGACCTATTTCTCCTTCTGTTAGGTTGAGGAGGGGGTGGGTTTCCAGATAAATTGTATTCCGTGTTGGACAAACCATGGCAGTGAATTTCAGGCAGAAAAGGAACATAATTATTTATACAGTGAAAATGGCAGGGCATTAAAAGCCATCTGCCATTTTGATCTGCCAGCAGAGAATCTTCCATATTGAAGCAATTAAGGGGGGGAAAGTCCCATAGAAATCTGTTTGATTATCTTTAAATGATAAAAGTGGAAAGCTAGAAGCATATTTGGATGCTTTTTGGTGCTGCTCATTAGAAAAAGAATTGTCATTAGTTTAAACCAAAAAAAAAAAAAAAAGAAGAAGAAGAAGAAAGAAAGATGTTTGCCAATTAGTCTAATCAGGATGAATCTGTCTTGGCTATCTTTCCTTACCAAGCCAAATCTACTTTCCATCCAAACATTTTTTGTTCTATTTTTAAAAATATTTTTATTAATTTATTTTTTATTGAAGGATAATTGCTTTACAGGATTTTGCTGGTTTTTTTTTTTAATCAAATCTCAACATGAATCACCCATAGGTATACATATATACCCTCCATTTTGAAGTGCCCTCCCATCCCCCTCCCCATCCTACCCCTCTAGGTTGATGCAGAGCTCCTGTTTGAGTGTCCTGAGCCATGCAGCAAATTCCCATTGGCTATCTATTTTATATAGGGTGATGTTAGTTCCCATGTTACTCTCTCCATACATCTCACCCTCTCCTCCCCTCTCCCCATGTCCATAAGTCTATTCTCTATGTCTGTTTCTCTACTGTTGCCCTGTAAATAAATTCTTCAGTACCATTTTTCTAGATTCCATATATATATGTGTGTGTTAGAATATGGTATTTATCCTTCTTTCTGACTCACTTCACTCTTTACAATAGGTCCTAGGTTCATTCACCTCATTAGAACTGACTCAAATGCATTCCTTTTTATGGCTGAGTAATATTCCTTTGTGTATATATACCACAAATCCTTTATCTATTCATTTGTCAATGGACATCTAGGTTACTTCCATGTTCTAGCTACTGTAAATAGTGCTGCAATGAACAATGGGATACATATGTCTCTTTCAATTCTCATTTCCTCGAGGTATATGCCTAGGAGTGGGATTGCTGGGTCATATGGTAGTTTTATTCCTAGTTGTTCTATTTTTTTTTATTTGATATTTTTAGCAGTTCAAATTTAACTCTGAATGTATCGTGTATCAGAACTCATTTGATCTGCAACTTGGTGCATATTATATACTTACAAATTTAATACATTTGAAAGCCATCTCTTCCTGGATCCAGATCTTATATGTCCAATATAACTTTGTGCAATAATATATGATGAAAGGATAAATGGATAGAAGAGGTAGGTGATCTGGTACTGACTCCTTCAGAACTTTCCAACATAGAAAGAAGGGTTGTCTTTTTTAGTCTGAAGCTTATCTGATAACATAATCATTTTTTCACAATAATAACTAACCCCTCAAATGACTGAAGCACATTACATGTCTTTCTGTCTACTTTTCATACTGTTCATTATTGTGGAAAAAATGATTATGTTATAAGATAAGCTTCAGGCATGGCATCTGATCCCATCATTTCATGGAAAATAGATGGGGAAACAGTGGAAACAGTGTCAGACTTCATTTTTGAGGGCTCCAAAATCACTGCAGATGGTGACTGCAGCCATGAAATTAAAAGACGCTTACTCCTTGGAAGAAAAGTTATGACCAACCTAGATAGTATATTCAAAAGCAGAGACATTACTTTGCCGACTAAGGTCCGTCTAGTCAAGGCTATGGTTTTTCCTGTGGTCATGTATGGATGTGAGAGTTGGACAGTGAAGAAGGCTGAGCACCGAAGAATTGATGCTTTTGAGCCGTGGTGTTGGAGAAGACTCTTGATTGTCCCTTGGACTGCAAGGAGATCCAACCAGTCCATTCTGAAGGAGATCAGCCCTGGGATTTCTTTGGAAGAAATGATGCTAAAGCTGAAACTCTAGTACTTTGGCCACCTCATGCGAAGTGTTGACTTATTGGAAAAGACTCTGATGCTGGGGGGGATTGGGGGCAGGAGGAGAAGGGGACAACAGAGGATGAGATGGCTGGATGGCATCACGACCCGATGGCCGTGAGCCTGAGTGAGCTCCGGGAGATGGTGATGAACAGGGAGGCCTGGCGTGCTGCGATTCATGAGGTCACAAAGAGTAGGACACGACTGAGAGACTGAATTGAACTGAACTGAACTGAACTGAACTATCTACTTTTTCCACTTTAATTCAAGCATTTGGTCAACCCATTTTTTTTAAATTTTGGGATACCAGAGCTCGTATTCTAATGGGAGACAGACAGAGAAACATATGCTTAGAATGCAGAGTGATTAAAAAAACACTAGAGGTTAGTGCAGTGTTCCTGGATCACAGAGGAGGTAGCATCCAGGGATAGGTTGGATGCCCAGCAAAGCTTCACCTAAGAGACTTCATTTACAATGCGACTTGAAAGAGAAAGTATAATAGGCAGGGATGGAGGTACATTTTCCACAGAACAAAAGCATGGGCATGTGAGAACACAACATATTTGGGAAAATAAAGATGGTTTGAAGTTTCTGGAGCATGGTTTACGGTAACAAGAGAAAGGAGATGATAGACCCAAAGTTTATGGGAAGTAGGTCATATCATTTCTTGCTCACTAAGCTATAAAGTTTCAGTTAAAGTCATAGGAAATGGAGAGCCATAGGAGAATTTTAAAAAGAAAGAATGATCAGTGGGGGCAAGTTAAGTGGGGGCAAGACTAGAATCAGACAGCCTGTTTGGAGGCTGCCGTGATAGTTTCAGTTCCTCTGCAGGTAGGTCATGAACAGTCACTATCAAAATCACCTGTGCTTCCACAAAATAGCTAACTTTGCTAAACACAGCTGGGTTTAGAAAAGGCAAAGGAACCAGAGATCCAATTGCCAATATCTCTTGGGTCATAGAGAAAGCAAGGGAATTCCAGAAAAATATCTACTTCTGTTTCATTGACTAAGTCTTTGACTGTGTGGATCACAACAAACTGTGGAAAATTATCAAAGAGATGGGAATACCAGACCACTTTTCCTGCCTCCTCTGAAACCTGTATGCAGGTCCAGAAGCAATGGTTAGAACTGGACATGGAACAACAGATTGGTTCAAAATTGGGAAAGGAGGGAGATGAGGCTGTATATTGTCACCCTGCTCACTTAATTTATATGAAGAGTACATCATGTGAAATGCCAGGCTGGGTCAAGCACAAGCTGGGAGAAATATCAACAACCTCAGATGATAACCACTCTAATGCCAGAAAGTAAAGAGGAACTAAAGAGCCTCTTGATGAGGGTGAAATAAGAGAGCGAAAAAGCTGGCACAGCGTCTGATCCCAACACTTCATGGCAAACAGAAGTGGAAAAAGTGGAAACAGTGACAGATTTTCTTTTCTTGGGCTCCAAAATCACTGGGAGGATTACTGTAGTCATGAAATTAAAAGACGCTTGCTCCTTGGAAGGAAAGCTATGACAAATGACAAACCTTAGAGAGCATATTATAAAGCAAAGACATCACTTTGACAGAGGGTGAGATGGCTGGATGGCATTTCAATGGACGTGAGTTTGAGCTAACTCCAGGAGATAGTGAAAGACAGGGAGGCCTGGCGTGCTGCAGTCCATGAGGTCACAAAGAGTCAGACAGGACTGAGCAGCTGAACAACAAAAGTGTGTGAAAAGAATGTGCTTACCCAACAATAGTCAATGGTATCATATACCCTTACAATAAGGTCAGGAGGTTATTTAGAAAAAAATGTTGATGTAAGTATAATGATGCTAAAAAATGCACATCATGTATTATTATGTAGGGAAAAAAGAGAACATTATTTTATGGTTGCTTTTTTTAAAGATAAAATATATGCCAAGAAAACAGCTAGAAGGCTATAAAAATTAGCAGCAATCATTTTTAGATTGTATATTACCAAATTATTTTATTATTTCTAAGTTTATTTCTGCTTGTTTGTATTTTCTAATTTTCCTACAAGGAATATATATTAATTATGTAGTAGAATAAAATGATAAAATTTGTCCTCCACAAATATATTTTACTATAATTTCCATGGCTGATTAAAATTATAGTTTGTCCTTTTCTCTTCATGCTTTCCTTGGAATCTCAGATTGATAAATTGAATTTTAGATCTTTTTCTCTTCAAAATGCTGTTAGTTGATTATGGGGTAAACAAAGATTTTTTAAACAATAATTCCAAAATCAGAAATTAGAAGAGACACAAGCTCTATATTCATAATATACAGTGTTCCTACACCTGAGAGAGCTCAGTCAACACACAAGCATTCTAGGTCAATTTATTTATTGGCAAGGTGACCTTAGGCAAGTCCCTGAATCTTCTGACTTTTCATAGTCCTTCCTCATCTAGGAAATGGGAACAAGAATATCCAAAATGCCTACTTTCTGGGGCTGTTTAGGAATTAAGTGCAAAATGGCGACTAGAAAGCTTTATAAACCAAGGAAGAGCTACATACACAAGAGGTGCTATTCTCAGTGGTTTTTCCTTTGTGCTTTTCATATTCATTACATGTTCCTCATGGTTTTAAAAGGTGCCATAAGTCTAGTATTTTCAAACTAAATGCATCTCAAAGCCTGGGTGGATCAGCTCTTCATCTCCCCAAACAGCACCACTCTTGATATTAATAGCCAAAGATGGCCTCAGATGTCAAAGAGTTGCCAGTGCTCTACTTCCCGGCTCCCTGCTGAGTTGTCTTTGAAGCTCCGGTGCTGTAGAACGGAGTAAGATAAAATATGAAATAAAAGGCTTGTGTGTATTAAGGTGGCTTCCCCTCTTCTATTTTTAAAGAGGCCGAATGCTTCCACAGAGTTTAGGCAAACACAATCCTGATTATTTACATGGCATAATGGAAGTAAACACTCAAGGAGAGAGAAAGCTGATGCTTTTACTCAGCATGCTATAAACCATTATCTCATGTTTTCTATGGAAAACAGTCTCAGCCGGGAAATTTGGTAACTCAGTAGGCTATTAATAGGATGTGGAATGTGATTACTCTTTTTGGATTACTTCAGTATGTAATTACTTTTAGGAGCTGGTAGAAAGAAACTCTATTAAATGATAATTATAGGACTGTATTTGCTTTAAGGTTTTGTAACAGCTCTAAACATGGGAGTTTTCATTAACTGTTTGCCATAGTTAATAAAGGCATTTTTCTTAAAAAGTAGCAATTCCATGCAAAAGTGGTGGCTCCACATAGAATTAGTTTCTTACAGGAAAGGGCAGGGGAAAGAGATCATGCCGTGGGCTGGCTTCTCCACTGTAATATAATCTCCCTGAAAATATAGATGGCATCCCCGAAGTATTGTGACAAAGTGAACTATTTATAACGCCCTGGAGAACAATAGGTCTTAGTAGAATGATTTCAGAGGGTTAACAGCAACTAAGTATTACAGAACACATAAAATGAAGACAAGGCAGGTGATGGAGGTGAAGTGGCACCATAAGAAAAGCCCAGAAATACCAGCTGTTTCAGGAGGCGTCCAGTGACAAAGAGGGATGTCGCCAGGAACACATCCAGGAGTGAGACCTCAGATGTGAACTGGGGATTATATGAATACACAGATATAAGGATCATAATGAAATGCTCAGATCAGCCCAAGAAGTAATAATAAAGTATGTTAGACCATATCCCTTCAGATCCAAGGAGCATGGGAAACACTTCTCTGCTTTAATAATTTACCCAGGAAGGCACAGTGGTTCAACCTGTCACCTCTAGCCTTCTGAAAGTCCAGGTTTAAAATCTAGGTCTCGCTCCCACGTGGCTGACGTACTTAATGGCCTGCCCCTCATTTTCGTCATCTTCAAACCAGGAATGATAATAATTCTTACCATTGAGAAAATTTAATAGAGTACAGGAAGGATCTTGGCACGGTGTTTAGAACATAGTTTGTTGTGGTGGTTGTTTACTCACTAAGTCATGTTCGACTCTGCGACCCCATGGACTATGGCCCACCAGGCCCCTTTGTCCATGGGATTTCCCAGGCAAGAACACTGCAGTGGGCTGCCATTTCCCCATCCAGAGGATCTTCTTGACCTGGGGAACGAGCCTACATTTCCTGCATTACAGACAGATTCTTTATCACTGAGTCACTGGGGAAGTCCCTAGAACATACTAACTGGTATTTATAATATTGATAACATTGATAATGGTGATGGGGAAAGTAATAATAATTAGTTTAATTTAAGAAGCTATAAGCCTGATCTCAGTCACCAAGAAAACAGTATTTAGCCTCCCACATAGCTAGCATGTATCTAATGAAAACGTGTGAAGAAGGACCACACGCCCTTCTTTTACTCCTATATTGAATCATGGCACTTGTCTTCCTGTTCTTACAGGCTTGCATTGTCACAGGCTTATAGAAGCAGGTGCAGATGAAAATAGTCTGGAGAGGAGTCAAGAAACTTATTTTTTGATCTTGGCTCTGCTGCCAGCTTTGTCTAGGGACTGAACTGTTTGGCCTACACAACAACAACGAAAAACAACTACTGCAAACAATTTGCAAGTCTAGAATCTCCCTGCCTAATGAAAGAAGAAGTAGAAATCACATCAAATTTTGCCATGTTTACAGCAAAGAGACTAATGCCCTTCAGGCAATAATTCTACAGCCACCTTTAGGTATCAAGCTCTGTACCCAGCCATACTACAATAAAACCGTGCTGGAAAGGGAAAGACAGCTGAAAGATTACATTGCCTTACAAAGCTGAACGAATC
Source organism: Madoqua kirkii (assembly GCA_006408675.1). Taxonomy (NCBI): domain Eukaryota; kingdom Metazoa; phylum Chordata; class Mammalia; order Artiodactyla; family Bovidae; genus Madoqua; species Madoqua kirkii. Next base: position 10,139 of record SJYC01097010.1, read on the forward strand.
TCTTTTAATCCTTTTCTTGATATCAATATTCATAAAGCCATACTGTCCCCAAAGAGTTTATCAACCTCTTAAAAAAAATAAATGAAATTGCTTGCATATTGACCCTGTAAGCATCCCCACTTGGTTTCCCCAGCACTTCATGAATATCAAAGCCACAACAACAACAACAACAACAAAAAGTAAAATAAAAATAGACTCACTTATTCCTATGCACCAAATGAGCCCATGTCTCAAAATAAAGGTGGCATTATTATTTCTTGTTTGTTCTTCAACAGAAAGGCATTATTAAGGTTAGGGGGAAATACTTGTGCTCTGCAATATAAAAGCCATTCGTTTTCCATTTCTACTTCTCTGAACGCACAGGAACCTTGGTACGAACCTCTGTTGTCTCTGACTGTGAAATTTGGATTGTGAATGATTTCAGGGGGTAGACTGAAGATAAATCTTGGTCCATTGGCTGTGTCATCCTTGTCATCTGCACTAATTGTAACAATTGGCTGAAAGAGAAAGGTGGCCCATAAATAAATCATGCTAACATTGACACATCATTTATTCAAAAATTCCTGGCTGGCTAAGAAGCCTGATTTTAATTAGAGACTTAGCTCCTGAGCTAAACCAGGGCTCTGAAGCCTTCTTGGGCAGTCGGGAAGTTTCTCCAAGGGATGCTCTTGAAAGCAAACTCTGCTTTCAAGAGTCTGAAATGATTGCTCCTAGCCAGGGCAGGGCAGCATTACCTGGTTGGAATGTGGCTTGGTCTGGTCACTCTACAGATGAAGCCTTCATAAGGGGCAGCAAACTTGGGAGCATTGTCATTAACGTCAAGGACCCTAATAGCCACAGGGACTTTGGCTTCCTGATGCCGGTTGTCTGAAAAGAGAGAGTTCAGATAGTAAACATGTGCAAGGGAAGAATCCATGTTGGTCCAAGGTTACTCCCAGGAAAGAGTGAGCTCCAGCTTCACTCAGTCCCTGCAGGCAAATGCACTGTTGGCACAAAAGTCACTTAAAATCCGAAGCATGCCAAGTCCAGTGCGGGGGTCATGTTCTCGAATAAAGGCTAACATTAGACCAGTAAGAAATAAATCACTTTTCCCTTTCTGCTGAGGCTTAATTCCAAATGCTTATAGTGTAGCCTGGCTCCCCAGAGTGTAGTCCACAATAGCAGCTCTCAAAGGAGGGTTCCAGGACAGCATCAAACGATTTGGGAATTTGTTAGAAATGAAAATTCTCAAACCCAACCTAAGACCTGAGTTAGAGGCTCTGAGGGAGTGGTCAAGAAATGTTTGTTACAACAAGCCCTTCGTGATAATCCACTGTGTGATCAAGTTTGAGAATCTCTGGTCCCCGACTCTTTGCGACCCCATGGACTGTAGCCACCAGGCTCCTTGTTCATAGAATTCTCAGGAAAGAATACTGGAGTGGGTTGCCACTCCCTTTTCAAGGGAATCTTCCTGACCCAGGGATCAATCCTGCGTCTCCTGCACTGCAGACATATTCTTTAACAATCTAAGCCATCAGGGAAGCCCTCACAGGTAAACAAAAACCCATAAATCTTGGCTCTAAGGATTCTGCTGCTCTGGGTTTAAACAAAACTGAGGATAAAGTGGGGAATCTTTCAGTGGCGGTGAAGAGTCTCAAGCTGCTACAGGCTATCAGCTCATGTGCCAAGCCTGTACCCAGTTCTGCCAAAGAAAATGAAAACAACTCTATTTGCTTATATGTCTTTCTAGATAGATGACCGATTTTAAAGACTGAAAATATGTTTAAAACTAAAAAAAAAAAAAAAAAAAGCTTGCTTTATCTCAGCTGTTATTTTCCAGAATATAGAGAGTCTGAAGGAATAATATTTGGCAAAGTAGAATCAAAACCCTTAGGATAATACTTACGGATTTCTGCTGCAAAAACTGATATGTTGAGCCAGGCAGTTTCTCTCTATCCAAAGGTTTTGTAGTTTTAATAAAACCATCCTCTGGATTAATAGTGAAAAACCTGTCCAGGTCAGTATGACGATCGATTGAATACCTAAGCAGAATGTAAATGAGGCAATTAGACTGAGACATTCTAAGCAGCTTAATATTGGAATATTTCCTCCATGCTATATTTAAAGCAACTTTTTCAATGACTTGCTTGAACTAGATTTTCTTTTTAATCAAATTTACTTTTCAAACTCTGTACATGAATCTTTTATAGAAATCATTTTGCCACATTGGAATTCTTTATTCAAGACAATGAATGAAAGAGCTGTTTAGCATATTTGATTGAGAAACAGAATAACATGCTGCATATTTGATTGAGAAATGGAATAACAGGCTGCAGATTTCTTCATATTTACTACAATCATCCACCATCTGAATATTTATGAACCTGCATTTGGGAAGCGGGTTTACCTTGCTTCCAAACTACTCAAATAGTCACAAGTATATGGAACTTTTGCCAGATTTTTGCATACGAAATATTAAATACTCTTAAGTTCACCTAAAGTTATCATCAAAGATCATTTACAGTCTAGAAAAAAATCAGTTTTCTCCATACTTAAAGGAAAATGATAAATACAATTTGAGTAAATTTATTCAATGTATTTGGCTTTAGTGGTTCTCAGGTAGCTTGGTTCTGAATTCCATTGTGAAACATGTAAAGCAGGCTTGGCCATTCATTTGTAGAGCATCCTCCCCACACTTTAATGACCCCCTCCTAAGCCTAACACCATATTGGAAGGTTTCAGCTACTTCTGTCCACTAGAAAATTTGCTTTTTTTTTTAAAGAAAAAAAGACAGAGCAATTTCTAGAATATTTCAGGGCAAGGTGAGGTAGAATATGGGTCAAGAGGAATGGTCTTTACTGAGGTGTGAAGTGAAGTGAAGTGAAGTCACTTAGTTGTGTCCGACTCTTTGTGACCCATGTACTGCCAGGCTCCTCTGTCCATGGGATTTTCCAGGCAAGAATACTGGAGTGGGTTGCCATTTCCTTCTCCAGTGGATCTTCCCAAGCCAAGGATAGAACCCAGGTCTCCAGCATTATAAGCAGATACTTTTAACATCTGAACGACCAGTAAGGTAAAATAACTTGCCCAGGATAATGTACTAGAGACGTGGCTCTAATAAGTGTTGACAATTGCCCATTGACTTCCATGAAGGTCTGGATCCAGGATCCCTGAGGATACCAAAACCCATGGATGCTCAAGTCTCTTATAAAAAATGGTGTAATATTTGCATATAACCAACACATATTCTCCTGTACACTTTAAATTGTCTCTAGATTACTAAAATACTTAATATAATGTAAATGCTATGTAAACAGTTGCTGCTGCTGCTGCTAAGTCACTTCAGTAGTGTCTGACTTTGTGTGACCCCATAGATGGCAGCCCACCAGGCACCCCAATCCCTGGGATTCTCCAGGCAAGAACACTGGAGTGGGTTGCCATTTCCTTCTCCAGTACATGAAAGTGAAAAGTGAAAGGGAAGTCGCTCAGTCGTGTCCAACTCTTCGTGACCCCATGGACCACAGCCTACCAGGCTCCTCTGTCCATGGGATTTTCCAGGCAAGAGTACTGGAGTGAGGTGTCATTGCCTTCTCTGTTAAATAGTTGCTGGTGTTCCACAAATTTAAGCTATTCTTTTTGGAACTTTCTGGACTTTCTCCCCCAAAATAGCTTGGGTCTGCAGTTGGTTGAACCCATCAATATGGAATCCATCAATACAGAGTCCGTGGCTAAAGATGGCCAGCTGTAATATGTCTAAAGGCATTCACTGAGAGCCATACAACCAAATAATATTACAAAAAAGAGATAGCAAAGACCCTGGGTGTCACAGAATCTAATCTCTTCAATTTATAAATGATGAGATTTGCAAATGATCTGTCTCCTGGTTTCTGGGGAGCCAATATTAGATCTCGGATCTTCCAGTTCTAGATCATGTTATTTCCAAGAAGGAGGAAATAAGTATGGAACAGCACTTCATAAAATATAAAACATGAGCTCATCCATGATACTGTTGACTTCACAGCTCCCTGTGGGAATGGAATGATGAGTCCCCTTCATAAGTGATAAAATGAAAGATAAACTATCACACACCTCATAAATGTCAGTAGAGGCTCAATGATTGATCTGACTGAACCCTAAGCAGAGCTCTATATGGAAAAAAAAAAAAGAGAAAAAAATAATATATTTTCCCTGACACCATGGAGTTTACTATCTACTTGACAAGATAAGACAGGCTCATAGGAAGAAAGATAATAAACAAAGTATTATTCTATACAAGTGGAGCACATGAAGTCCTAGGTACAAGTTCATGTCCCACTGTATATATATCAAGAGATACTGGAGAAGCCACTTAAGTTCTTTAAATCTCAGCTTACTTATCATTTAACTAGAATATTAATAGTACCCAACTTTAAGGTCTTCTGTAAGAATGACACGAAATAATAGATGTTTGCTGAAGATGTATAACCTAGTGCCTCACATATAGTAAACAGAAAAACAAATATAGCTGCTAGGACTTCTGCTGTTGTCACCACTATTACACACTGGATAGATCATGGAAGCTCTCCAATGTCAGTCTACAGAGTATGACTTTCATCCAGTGAAAAAATCATGAAGGGCTTTCGATCAGAGGAAAAACAGACTGAATCAGACCATCAGGATGATGAATACGATAGGGTGGGCAAGGTGGTCTGAGCTAGTGCGAGTGGGGGAAGGAGCAGCGGAAACTTAAGGAGCTGATGCAGTTTTTAAGGGACATGAGGTGATACGAGGTTAGGGGAGCAGTGACAGAGGGAATGAAAGGCCATGTGATAGGCACAACCAGCGGGAGTCACCGATATCTGGAGATCTGTGGGAAGCTGGGAGAGTCCTAGAGAATTTTTAGCATGAGTGTCATGCTAAAGGGAGGCACTGGGAAACACAAAAACAAAGTCAACCTAGCAGGAAGGAGAGACTGAAATTCTACTAGGGCCATGCTGCCATGCCAGGAGAGGAAAGATTCAAGTCTACCATAGGTTTCACAAAGTCAGGATCTTCTTCTCTCTAAAGTATGTCACAAGAAGCATAGGCTCAAAAATATCTTTTTAATGAATGAGCGAAGGAAGGAAAAAGGTAGTGGGTAAAAATGCACAGCAGATAGCAGAAAAAGTACAGAATTAGAGTCAGGGAGAAAGATCAGTCTAGAGGCAGAAAATCTGAAGCATTAACTCAATTTAAACAGCAGAAGGGAATGAAACTATAAGTGGACACAGGGAGAAAGAAAATCTGAGGTCAAAGGTTGAGTCTCAGGGAGTCCCCAGTGCCTGGGCTGGGATGGACAACTAGCAAAGACACCATGTATGTCTGAGGCATGAAGAGGTTACTGGCAATGAAGCTAAGAGGAAAGAATATTCCAGGAAGGCAATGGTAAGGAAAGGATCTCTAATGCTACAGAGTCTGAGAAGAAAGATTTGCAAAAATGTCTAAGCAGCTAAGAGTAAGGCCCTCCCTGTACGTCCAAGGACACAAATTCCCTTAGGGGTGAAGATAAGCACTCGGGAAAGTAGGCAGCTGGCTAGAAAGCTCACTGAATACAAACCTTTAAATGTTTTTCTATGAATTGTTTGGCAGTTCTAACAACTAGGACTTGAGTGGGTGAGGGAAGTTGGTTCAAGGGCAGTAATGAGCATCTTTGGATAATTATAGACCTGAAAAATGCCTTCACACACAGAATTGCTTCCATTGAAAATATGACCCAAATAACCAATCACAGATGTGAATCCCTGGAAATAATGAGGTGCCGAGGAAATGAGCTCTTTGTTGTTCCATGTGTTTTACGTCACCACTTTTAAAATGTTGCTAATGTACCTCAATATTCTAGGGCAAAGCTAATTCACTTAAAATTGAAACTAGATCACTTTCTAACACCACACACAAAAATAAACTCAAAATGGATTAAAGATCTAAATGTAAGACCAGAAACTATAAAACTCCTAGAGGAGAACATAGGCAAAACACTCTCCGACATAAATCATAGCAGGATCCTCTATGATCCACCTCCCAGAATACTGGAAATAAAAGCAAAAATAAACAAATGGGATTTAATTAAAATTAAAAGCTTCTGCACAACAAAGGAAACTATAAGTAAGGTGAAAAGACAGCCTTCTGAATGGGAGAAAGCAATAGCAAATGAAGCAACTGACAAACAACTAATCTCAAAGATATACAAGCAACTTATGCACCTCAACTCCAGAAAAACAAATGATCCAATCAAAAAATGGGCCAAAGAACTAAATAGGCATTTCTCCAAAGAAGACATACGGATGGCTAACAAACACATGAAAAGATGCTCAACATCACTCATTATCAGAGAAATGCAAATCAAGACCACAATGAGGTACCACTTCACACCAGTCAGAATGGCTGCGATCCAAAAATCTACAAGCAATAAATGCTGGAGAGGATGTGGAGAAAAGGGAACCCTCTTACACTGTTGGTGGGAATGCAAACTAGTACAGCCACTATGGAGAACAGTGTGGAGATTCCTTAAAAAATTGCAAATAGAACTGCCTTATGACCCAGCAATCCCACTGCTGGGCATACACACTGAGGAAACCAGAATTGAAAGAGACACGTGTACCCCAATGTTCATGGCAGTATTGTTTATAATAGCCAGGACATGGAAACAACCTAGATGTCCATCAGCAGATGAATGGCTAATATACACATACACAATGGAGTATTACTCAGCCATTAAAAAGAATACATTTGAATCAGTTCTAGTGAGATGGATGAAACTGGAGCCAATTGTACAGAGTGAAGTAAGCCAGAAAGAAAAACACCAATACAGTATACTAACACATATATATGGAATTTAGAAAGATGGTAATGATAACCCTGTATGTAAGACAGCAAAAGAGACACAGATGGGATGTATAGAACGGACTTTTGGACTCTGAGGGAGAGGGAGAGGGTGAGATGATTTGGGAGAATGGCATTGTAACATGTATACTATCATGTAAGAAACGAATCACCAGTCTATGTTCGATACAGGATACAGGATGCTTGGGGCTGGTGCACGGGGATGATCCAGAGAGATGATATGGGGTGGGAGGTGGGAGGGGGGGTTCAGGATTGGGAGCTCGTATACACCCGTGGCGGATTCATGTCAATGTATGGCAAAACCAATACAGTATCGTAAAGTAAAATAAAGTAAAAATAAAATAAAAAAATGATAATAAAATAAAATTGACCATGAACATTTTTGAGTAGTTTAAAGGTGCTATCAAGCTCCTCAGTCTTTATGTAATGTATGTTCTTGCATACAGAGCACAATACTCAAACTTTCCTGGGAAATCTTTCCATTAGTGCCTGCTCAGCCAGAGTAAACCACCCAAGGCAGATCCGGATTAAAATCCAATCTCCAATACTGACTGATCATGTAACTTTGAGTAATTCACCTCAGCTCTAGTATTTCCCTTTATTGGATCCTAAAGTGATCACTGTCTCAAGGTTGTTTGAGGATTAACTTATATAACTTAGTGCAGGGTTGTCTGGAGCCAAGAAAACTGTCTTCCTTTCTCCCCAGAGGGCCAATGTTCAAAGACTTAAAGGCAACTGAACAACAGTTACATTTGGCACTTCCTTCTGCCCTGTCAGCATTTTTTTTTTTCCGGTATAAATAGAGAAACTCCAGTCTGTGATAATTTTTTTTTAAATTCATATATACTTACTTTTCTTCCCAGCTTTATTGAGGTATGATTAATAATTTTAAAAAATCATCTGTATTTAATGTCTAACAACATGATGTTTCAAAATAAGTATACCTTGTGTAATGATTACCATGATCAAACTAATTAATATATTCATTGCCTCCTCACATAGTTACCATTCGTGTGTGTGTGTTTGTGTGTGTGTGTTGGGGGTAGGGCAAGAACACTTAGGATCTACTCTCTTTGTAAATGTCAAGTCCACAATACATTATTATTAACTATAGTTACCATGCTGGTTGATATCCCCCCCATTTCCCCTATTCTCGAGATCCTGGCAACCACTGTTCTACTCTCTGTTTCTATCAATTAGACTTTTTTAGATTCCACATAGGAGTAACATGCCATATATTATGTCTTTCTCAGCCTAGCTTATTTCATTTAGCAGTTGTTGTTGTTTAGTTGCTAAATTGTGTTAAACTTTTTGCTACCCCATGGACTGCAGCAATCCAGGCTTCCCTATCCTTCACTATCTCCTGGAGTTTGCTCAAACTCATGTCCATTGAGTTAGTGATGCTACCTAATCATCTCATCCTCTGCTGCCTTCTCCTTTTGCCTTCAATGTTTCCCAGCATCAGGGTCTTTTCCAGTGAGTCACTTATTCGCATCAGATGGCCAAAGTATTGGAGCTTCAGCTTCAGTATCAGTCCTTCCAATGAATATTCAGGGTTGATTTCCTTTAGGATTGACTGGTTTGATCTCCTTGCTCTCCAAGTGACTCTCAAGATTTCTCCGGCACCACAATTTGAAAGCATCAATTCTTCAGCATTCAGCCTTCTTTTTAGTCCTGTTCTCACATCCATACAGGACTACTGGAAAAACCATAGCTTTGACTATATAGACCTTAGTCATTTAGCATAGTATTCATCATTTAGCATAGTATCCCCAAATATACATATGTTATCACCATTGGCAGAATTTTCTTTCTTCAGGCTAAATAATATTCTACTATATAGATACCTTATTTCTTTGTCCATTCATCTGCCGGTGGAAATTTAGATTATTTCCATGGCTTGTCTATCATGAATAACACTGCAGTGAACATGGGAGTTCAGATATCTGTTCAAGATACAGCTGTTATGGAAAGCAGGATAGAGGTTCCTCAAAATGCAGATGGTGGCTTGTTCTGTGGGCTGTAACTTATCAACCCAGGACCTAGACAGACCTATCCCTGGCCCTCTTTGAGTATGCCAATGGCAACACAGTGTAAGCTGTCGCGGTGATGCAGCATGGTAAGAGCTGTGAGGGAGAAGCTGTACCCGATCTATCTTAGGGTGCCTGGGAGAACTCCTAGAGGACATGACGCCTAAGTGGAGGTGGGAAAAATGAGCACCATGCTGCAAGCTGGAAAGGGCGAGGGAGAGAGCTCCAACCAGGAGGAAGAACATACAAAGGTCAGGAACCAGAAAAGGACAGGAAATAGCCTAGTCTAGCTGCAACTGAGAGTCTGGTGAGAAGGGAGAGGAAGAAAGCAGAGAGATCAGCAGTAACTGAGGGGTGGGGGTGGGGAGGGGCTTGAAGAAGAGCTTAAGCCCAGTGAGAGACTTGAGATTATTCTGGACTATGAGACAATGAGAAACAATTTGATCATTGACTTTTGTTGTTGTTGTTGTTTAACTGAAGCACGATACGATGTTTGGATCTTGCTACAGGATGATGGAAAGGTAGGTGGTAGTCTGGGGGTAGGGGACCATGAGGAGGCAGAGGAAGGAATCTAAGCAAGAACAGAATTAGGGGAATGGCCACAGAAGTATAAACACCTGCTAGAATCCAGGGCAGGTTTCAGACAACTTTCCATTCCTGCCCTATATAGACATGCCTTTACTGTATAACTCAAACTTCCTTCTGGTCAGCTGCTTTCTCATCACTGTCTCATCTTTATCATCACTCTCACTGGTTATTAGCTCAGGTTGGGGAGACAAGGGAGGCAGGGTTCTGTTTTCTAGTTTTCTTTTCTAAGTCACAAAAAAGTATTCATCATAAGAAAAGCACTCTAAATTTGAGGATCACTTTATTTTCTCTTCAAAGTGTTCAGTAGTTAGATAGACAGGGCTTGCTTTCTGAGCCCCTTGATCACTATCTGGGTTCTTTGGTTAAATCATTTTGTCCTGCAGAACCCCGTTTTTGTCTCAGCTTAAGGGATAATAATTCCTATAAAATAATGTTGAGAAGATAAATTAGTTTATGTATCTGATTCCCCTTAGTGAAGTAACGGGAGCATAGAAAGGTATTCAATAAATTAGAATTACCATTATTATTTTATAACCATTATTCATACTTCACCACAATTCTCTGAGACAGACAGGTGAAGATAAGGATTATATCACCTAGTATAACCAGGAAATCTGCCCCAGAAATTATGGAGCCAGAATGAGTCTATCCAAATAACTGGAGCAGAATTTTCACGTCTCCTATGTCTTCATCTTGTTTACATTGAACGATGTCTTGGACCCTTCTTGAGACTGAAGGATATGGCTCCTATAGGGCTTTGCTAAAACCTCTTGCCTCTGGAATTCCCCAGCCCGACTTGAAAAATAAGTTGATCTGTACCTGATCGGGCTGTTGGCAGCATCAGGGTCTTTGGCATGCACTCTCCCCACCACAGTGCCAGGGGCTGCATTCTCTTGGACTTCGTGGATGTAACTTGGGGCCAAGAACATAGGGGGCTCGTCAGCATCCTCTACTGCAATCTTGACTGTCACGGTGTCCTGAAAGGCCCATTGCTGATGAACTTCGGGTCAATGTGCACGTTGGCTGCCTCTACCTTCAAGCTGTATGCTCTTTTGGTTTCAAAATCTACAGGCTGGCAAAAAAGAAGAGAAGATTGACAACCAATTCCTTGAAAGAGTAATGAAAGAGAAAAACCTGATTGTTTTTATAGGGCAGTGTGAATAGTTGGTCAAAGAGAGAAAATCAGTGTCTATTCAATATCCAATTACCTGAGCCATTTGGTCAGAAAATCAGATAAATCAATTGTTAAAACTTGGAATATGTTTAATGGGTAATTCCAGGAGCATGGCAGAAGGACCCCGTCATCTAAAATGAACCACATTCTCTGAACACACTAAGGCTTCCCGATTCAGTCACTAAAATCACTTAAGGAAAGGAATTAAAACATTACAAAAATAAATATTGTAGCCCATTCTGAAAAGTACTAAGAATCTTGGTAATAAAAATACTCAATGAATTTTAGAGAAAAAAGCAATGTCTTGTTAGATGACTCTCCCCTCTACCTATACATACTCCGGCTTAATCATATTAACAGTCTACTTTTAAAACTTTCTGACCACAGAGCTTTCTCAAAGTCTAGAAATGTAATCATCAGTGGTCCATAATCTGACTTAACATGGTTTATGGGTAATCTGAGTGGGTGGGGTTTTTTTGAATGACATTATCCTAATTACTGATACTATTATCCTTTTTCCAGTTCTTCCGTTCTCAAACACATCAAGGACATCTCAGTACTAATTTTTAACATACCTGTTATGCTTCCTAATCTCCCTTTTGAAAGACTATGATAGAATTCTCTAGCTGGAATGGAATGACATCCCTTTGTTTGGGTTAAATTCATTTTTAGGTTACTTCCTATTTATGGCAAGTGATATAGGACAGTGTGGGTACTTCCCAGTTAAAAGAATGTATATTTGTACAAAAGTCCATTGAAAGAAAAACAATTATAAACAATATAGATTTTACACAGATGTGGAAAAAATGAAGTAACATTTGAATGGCGTCATTATTAAGAAACTGAGAGTAAGCACTCCCACATTCTGAAGGAGGGGTGGTTCTGTGAATCAGTTAGCAATGGGTGAAAAGTAAAATCACAGAGGAGAAACAAGCCTTCCTGCCTGGAAACAGAACTTTCTAATTAGCACTCTGAATGATGCTGAACTCCCAAATGTTTGCAAAGAGTTGGGTCTTTTAAGGCTAGCATCTGCCTTCCATGTTGCTGTCATCTGCCTAGTATTATTCTGAGTGGGCATATAATCATAGGGCTTAGTCCTAACCTAACTCTACAGAATTCTAACTGAGGATGGTTCCAGTTTCGGGAAGGTTAAAAGCATTCAACACCCTTGACACTTTTCTCACCAGATTCAGAGAACACTTCCTTTTCTTGAAGCAAAATCTGTCCCCAGCTGTTCCAGGTTCCCCAGCAGTCTCTTTGTCCTTCACTGGGTTACTGAACAGCAGGAAGGAATAGTATTTATAGGCTGAAGGTGTGAGACTGCTGCAATCCTTCAAAAATCTCTGTGGTTATTAGACAAAATCAAAAACCTGAATAAGATAGTCCTGAGCCCAGGCAAGAAGAAATTTTCTTCTCTCAGATAATCTGTCGATTCACCTGGTAACAGAATGTTTTGAACTTGGCTTAGCTTAAGTACACGCCTAAGGACCCAGAGCACTGTTTCCACGGGAAAACCTTGTTAATGTTAAAGTTGGTATGGTATATTTTGACTGGTACCTGCTGAATCTAGAACAAAGCTCCCTAGATCTTTGCAAATGCTTGTCTGGAATGCCCTTTCTAGTTTGGTAAAACTTTACTGTCTTCTGGTGGTCATCCCAGGCTTATGAAATCCTCCCCATCTCCCTCAGACAGATTGGTCTGGCCCCTTAATTGCCCATCTGCAGTCCCTTGTCCCCCAACCCTGCTGGGTGAGGAGCACCCCAAAGAACTATACACAGTTGTGTTGATCTTTGCTGACCTCTGCGTCCTCAGCACCCAGGAATGACTATACCAAGTGATAGCATGCCCCGTCACTGTGGCTGAAAGGAAAGCAGAGTTGATGGATGGACAACATTTAAGCATCTGCCTCTAATTTATTCCCCGTCTCCTTCCAAAAGAGATTTAAGGTAGTTTCCCTATCCATGTTATGAGTAGTTGAAATAAAGCTATATGAAGCAACATACTACATAAACCATAAAAATCTCAATACTCCCGAGTTTACTAATCCTACCTCTAAAAATCCTGCCTGAGGGATTAATTTAACAGAAAACCAAAACACACAGTATTCAAAAATGCATGATGTTGTTTAGACATCATTAAGGGGTTATATCTAATCCTGGGAAACATACACACAAAACACCAAATCCAACTGTGAGATTTTATTAAGGAAATAATGGTCCATCAATAGGATGGGATGTTATGTAGTCATTAAAAATGATTATGTATATTATATAACAGCATGTAAAATGTTTATGATGTGCTATTAAGTTAACACATCTGATTACTCTATGACTGCAACTGTGTTAAATGTTACACATTCGCATCTATATATATGTGGACGGAGAACATAAAGAAATAATCAGGCATGCGTGCATGCGTGCTAAGTCGCTTCAGTTGTGTCTGACTCTGTGACCCCATGGACTGTAGCCTACCAGATTCCTCTGTCCAGGGGATTCTCCAGGCAAGAATACTGGAGAGGGTTTCCATTCCTCCTCCAGGGGATCTTCCAGACCCAGGATGGAACCCACGGCTCCTGCGGCTCCTGCGCTGTGGGCACTCTGTGCTTTTCTTAATCACTGGGCCACTGGAGGAGCCATAAACAGGCATAAAAGTGGCTTTATTAAAATGATGATTTTAAAAATATTTAAAATGCCTTCTAACACTGCTCTCTCACTGCTTTACAAGGAGTTTATTTGTTTGAAAGTGAATACCTCAGAGACCATGAAGAGATCTCTCAGTGATAACTGGGAATCCCACTCAGACAAAACTGTTGCAGCATCAGATTTTCCTAAGTCCACCAAGCCACCTACAGGTCTTATTTTTACTTTGCACGGTTCTTCTTCAGCTAGTCACATAGAGATCATCTCAATATCCTGAAGGCAGCTCCTCCTCCGTCTCTCTCTCTCTCTCTCTCTCTCTCTTTCTCTCTCACACTCTTATAAGCCTGACACAGGGTATTCAAGAAATATTTATTACAAGCTATTCAGTATAAGAAAGTGAAAGTGCTACTCACTCAGTCATGCCCAACTCTTTGTGACTCCATAGGCTGGAGCCCTTCAGGCTTCTTTTTGGTCCATGAAATTCTCCAGGCAAGAATAGGGTAGTCTTTCCCTTCTCTAGTGGACCTTCCCAACCTAGGCATTGAACCCAGGTCTCCTGCATTGCAGGTAGATTCTTTACCATCTAAGCCACCAGGGAAGCCCATTCAATACATGAATAACTCCTAAGTAACTCTTGAATTCTTTATGTTTTTCTTTTCTGCCTTCTTCCAGTCTTTGTAATTTCTCTCTTGAATTCCAGCAAGATTTTTTCAACTGGTCCTACTGTATCATCTCAAAACCCTCAGGACTGAACTACCTCAAGTTTCTTAAATGTGTCCTGTTTTCATCAAGACCAGTCCTTCATGCACTTGTTTTCTCTGACCTTTCTCTCCTTATCCATTTGATAGATTCCTACTCATCTATGAAGACTTAGCTCTAGAACTCCTCCCTGCAAGTGGTCATCCATGACCCATATTCATAGATTCTATCATGTGTTATCATAATTGCTTTTCAGCCAAGAAGTGATTTTGCTGTACCTCACCCCAGGGAATATTAGGCTTTGTCTGAGCTATATTTTATCACCACAGCTGGTGGGCCTGTATGTGTGCTTTCTGACATCAAGTAAGGAGAGGTCAGGAATGTTGCTAAACACCATACAATGCACAGAACTGCCCCCTACAACAAAGAAGTCTCTGTCCTGAAATGTTAACAATCTCAAGGGTCAGAAACATTCCCTCTATTTTAATTGTCTTTTTTTGCTTAACTGTCCTGTTAAATTCTGATCTCCCTGTGAACAGAACTCTGTTTTCTCAATTTTAGATGTCCAACATCTCACAAAGGGCCTGCCTGACAAATAATAAAAACTCAATCACTCTTGGTAAAAAAATAAGTTGAATGAATTAAGAAACAAGTATTAAAAAAAGAAACTATATTAGAGAATATTTTTGAAAGGCAAAAATAGTTTCGTGGGTCTCTCTACATCTTTTTATATTATTAAAAAATATATAATGCTTCCATCAATTTACTGTATTAAATTCACCTCTCAATATTTTTTTTTCCTCCTGGACAGTTAGAACTTCATGCTATAAGTTTAAGGAAATGTTCTTTTATAAATGAAAAAACATTCTACTCTGTTTTCAACCTAAACATCAGTGCTTTATGGAAGATTATCTCTTTGCCTGAAATAAACACATTGAATTGGGGGGAAATGTGCAAATTAATCATATGCAGAGAGCTCATTTGTAACATGTTAGTCCCATGGGGTGATTTAAATGTTTCAGATTTTAAAGACACAGTGTGTGTTTATACCCTGAATACACTGAAAACAGGTGACAACCTTAGCATAACCAACTACCCAATTACTTGAACAGCCAAGGATGCAGGCAGGAATCGTTGATGTCACTGCTCATATGTCAGTGTCAGGCAGGAGGGGTAGTCATATTAATTAACAAAGCAAGTTGACAGCTCTATGCTACAGGCCAATTCACACAGCTACTTTTCCAGAGGAGAAACCAGAGGGAGGGATTACCCCAGCCCCTTGAGGCTGGTGATTAGGCTTCAGCGACTATACCTTCATCATCACTAATGTGATTTTTCCATATATCCAAAGTTTACCCCCACTTCCATACTCTTTTATGACAAAGTCACACCTACTGTCTTTTTCTTTGGGTCCCCTCATATTTCTCCCAAACCCAACAACATTGCTTTCGTTATGTTGTGAAAAGTGGGCTTCTGAGAACACATCTCTCCCTTTACTAAAAGATTCCTCCCAGGAATCTCCCTCCCATCCCACCCTTGCCTCCTCTCCAGCAGCTGAACTCTTTATTGATTCTTGAAATTAATTTTTTCATCAGTGTTCCAGTCCAGTCTTTCCCATCATACCAAGGAGCTTAATATTCAGGCTACAAAACCAAGTTGAAAGTGAATGTTTGATTAAAACCAAGGTAATTCCATCATCCAGTTCAGATTTGATACTCCTTATACTTCAATGATGGAGAGGTATTGATTTCTCAAGTGGTAAATCCGGGGTGGGGGAGGGGAGGTAATCGTTTTATTAGGATATCCACTGAAAGCGAATCAAATCTGGCTCTCTTTTATAAAACCTTTTTGGTCCAGCTATTTCCAAAATGCCTTAAGTGGGAAGATGTTCTAGAATACACTAATTTTGAATTCCATGTCTTTAAATTGTTAGCTGTGTGATTACAACAGGATTAAATTATTTAACCTGTCTGAGCCCCAGCCTCCTTCTAATTAAACTAAGGTATCATTGCCCACAGGGATACTACCATCTATTTTATATGATTTTCACCATATACCAAAGGTTAGTATGAGTCGCAGGCTGTCTCTGGCCAATATTTATAATTGAGTAAATGTTAGATTAAAAAAACAAAACAAGAATAAACAATAAGCTCATCTTTGTAGTGAATTAATCCCAGGAACACATTTTTAGCAACAATTTAGCTGACTATCTGGAGAAGGCAATGGCACCCCACTCCAGTACGCTTGCTTGGAAAATCCCATGGATGGAGGAGCCTGGTGGGCTGTAGTCCATAGGGTCGCTGAGAGTTGGACACGATTCAGTGACTTCCCTTTCACTTTTCACTTTCATGCATTGGAGAAGGAAATGGCAACCCACTCCAGTGTTCTTGCCTGGAGAATCCCAGGGATGGCAGAGCCTGGCGGGCTGCCATCTATGGGGTCGCACAGGGTCAGAGACGAATGAAGCGACTTAGCAGCAGCAGCAGCAGCTGACTATGAAGGAAGATCCATTATTTTTGTTTCCCAGGATCAGTTCTGAGAGAAAACTGAGCAGAGGATTTGGTTCACATTTCATAGAAGGCCCAATAATGTAATAGACCTTGGATGTTTGAGGTGGGAAAAGTTCTGGAGAACCAATATTAATAGACTCAGCTTGGCAGATCCAATGAGGAAAATCATGCCTGCTGAGCGCTGCTTCTTCAAAATCTAGATTTATCTAAACATCTTTCTTTCCCTGAGGAAACTGTGCTAAATCATACAAGAACTAATCAGTAATCTCAGGACAAGTATTATCACCCCCTCTCTTTCTTCCAGTTCTACTGAGATCTAATTGACATATAGCACTGTATAAGCTTAAAATCTGACTTTCATACATCATGAAATCATTACCACAGTAAGTTTAGTGAACATTCATCATCTCATATAGATACAAAAGGAAAAATTTCTTTTTGATGAAAACTCTTAAGGATTTACTCACTGAACAATTTTCATATATAACACACAGCAGTATTAATTATATCCCTAATACTTATTCATCTTATAAATAGGAGTTTTTCCCTTTTGACTGTCTTCATCCAACTTTTTCCTTCCCCATCCTCCACCTCTGATAACCATACACCTGATCTCTTTGTCCATGAGTCTGTTTTTTGGTTTGTTTTTGAAGAATAATTGACCTACAGTACCATGCTAGTTCCTGGTGCACAACACAGTCATTTGATATTTCTATACATTGCAGAATGGTAAGTCTGATTGTCGTCTGTTACAACAGCAAGCTATTACAGTATTATTGACTATAGTCCCTAAGTTGTATGCAAACTATCAGTCTGAGGTAGGCATCATCAGTCGCTTCTGCCAGCTCCCTCTCGAATATAGTTGTTTTCTCCCAAAAGCCCAAAGCTCAACTGCAAAGTCTGAGGTCCAGCCCTCAGTTGTCCATATTCGCAGGTTTCAGCCTTCAGCTTTTTGCTTCCTGCAGTGTTGTCCTGGCAAAGCAGGCCACACTGCTGCCACATCTGATTCCTCACCCTAACTTACCTTTTTCAGCTTCACCACGCCCTCCTGTGTTTCATAATCCGTTGTGATTTCAAACAATTCCATCCCATCTCCATCAACAATATTGTACGTGACTAAGCCATTTTCTCCAATGTCTGGATCTTTAGCCTTCACTCTTCCCACTTCCTCCCCTGGGACAGCTGCTCTGACACAGACATCTGGTATACGCCTAGAAGAAGAAGATATCTATTTTTATTTTCCCTTTTATTTGGCAGCTGTAAGACTTTAGATTTTGTTGAATCCCAATAAATTTCTCAAAGGGTTTGACATTGAGCTTCCTATTGATTGAAAACATGAAAAGAAGTGAATGGATGCGAGGAAGATCCCACACAGCTTGCTTGTCAAAGAAATGTTTTCTGTAAAGAATGATGAAATAATATCAGGGTCCAGGGTGGTAGGGTGGGGCACCTGCCACACGTGAGAAAGGGAAACAATGCCCAGTTACATTTCCCATCAGGAACTGATGGAGGGCCATGCATATCTTCACACATTCAAAAAAAAATCAAAACCTCTTTTCACGACTTTGGAATGGCCCAGAGTTAATTCTAAGGCTCACATATGGCACTCCCAGGTGCCCAGAAAGAGAATGTCTTCTCTGCTTAAAAGCCTTCTGTAGTTCCATATTTATTTTAAAGTCAAATGCAAATTTCGTCCTTCAAGGTCATGACCCTTCCAGCTCTATATTTGACTCTCTTCTTACTTTACCTCCTTCACCATTTGATGAATGGATATCTTATACGGAAAGGTTTCTCACAGTGACATTTCCACATAGATTTGTTTAATATGTATTGGAAACCTACTATATCCTGAGCACACTGTCCTAGCCTTTGGAAACTCAGAGTCAAGATTCTTCCCTCATTCTACAGAGAGAAAAAAAAAAAGTCAGGTGTATACATACTCTGATATCATTGCTAAGAAGGAGAAAAATACAGTAAGGACAAAGGATAACAACAGTGTATAAGTGTGACTGTGCATAAGTGTATGTTGTGTGTGAGTGTGTTCATGTGAGTGTGTGTGACTATATCCTGAAAGGACTGGGCCAGATAAATCATGTGCATATCTGGGGATAAAAGTACAAACAAAGCAAATGGCAAATTGCAAAAACCCTAAAGTGAAACAGTGAATATATACAGAACAGTAAGACCGCAGGTGTGACTGCAGCCTTCCGGTAGGAAATAAGCGTAAACGGGCTGGGGCCTAACTGTGCACAAAGGGCACTGCAGGAGACGGAAAAGACATCAGAGTTTCTTTTAAAACGTATGGAAGTCACTGAAAGGTTTAATTAAAGAAGACTTGACATCATTTCAATTGTATCATCAGAATTAAAAAAAATATTCTCTGTGAAATAACATAGAGAAGCAAGTGTTGGAAAACCTGGCCTCTATCACTGCCAAACCTAGTGGTTTGGGACAAGCTACTTAAGCAATTTAAGCTTTAGTTTCTCCTTATGTGGATTTTATCAATTTTAATACTCTGTGTACATTTATCTATATTGTTTGGCTGTGACTGCTTTCAGTTCAGACCCATATTCAACTTAAACACACCATGTCCTCCATGATAAAGGACAAGTGGGAGATGGGAGTCTCTGTAGATAATTACCAATTTACATGAAGGTTTAGAAAAACTTGCTGTCAGGTAATTTTCTCTAAATCTCATTCAAGTCCACAGCTATAAAACTGGTTATCTTCACAGCAGTGATGTAACTTCACTCTATGCCTGTAGGTGAGCAAGGACATTGATCACCGCCTGCTAATAGTCCCGCATGGTCCTTTCCATCCAGCGTACCAGACAGTTTCAGAGTGTGGATAATGGAGCATGTCGTTTCTTAGAGTGCTCTATGAGGCTTAAGCTTACTGGGGATGCCGAACCTTGTACCTGACCAAGCAAAGTAATCTTCATCTCTTTGGGGACTTTATGAGAATTGGCTGTCACCCTGTAATCCTCCACCTTAATGTCTCCCTTCCAGAGATTGTTGTCTTTGAATTCCTTTGAGTGACCATGGTCCTTTCTGGGACCATACTTGGTGGCCTTCCCTGTTTTCTCATTTGTAAAAAGTGCCATCTCTCTGGCAATAAACTCACAGGCTCTACCAGCTAATCTAATAAAGAAGCTTTCATGGTGAACTCCTCATGATCTATCAGCACCAGCATCATTATGGTTATACTGTACCTCTGTCTACACCTACACTATACACATAACCAGATTTGTGTTTACAATCTGTTATGCTGTAATCCTTCAAGCAATTTACAGTACCTTCCATGGAACCCAGTTTTATCTGTGAAATAGAGGCTCTCATAGAGATTTGCAATAGTAGTAACTATTCATTAAAAGGTTGTAGTTGTTGTAATTATGATTATTATTAAGACTTTTCAAATCATTTTTTTTAATTTCCTGCTGCAATCCTATTTATTTTGTAGGACCATAATCACCTAGATCATAATAATGGCTAACCTTTGACAGCTTATGCCAGATATCATTGTAAGATTCTACAGTGGCTCACTTAGTTCTAACAATATCCTACTAATTTAAATGTGTGGGTTTTTTTAAATATTTATTTGCCTATTTCGCTGTTTTGGGTCTTAGCTGCAGCATGCGGGATCTCGGCACATGGACTCTCTAGCTGTGGTTCGGGCTCAGTAGTTGCAGCATGTGGGCCCAGTTCCCCAGAGCATGTAGGATCCTAATGCCCCGACCAGGGACTGAACCTGTGTCTCCTGCACTGCAAGACAAATTCTCAATCACTGGAGCACCAGGTGAGTCCCAATATCCTATTAACTGAGTCTTGTGGAAGATTTTATTTTGCAAAAATAGTCCAAACAGTATCTCCCAGCCCATATTCTTCTCTTTCAAAGAGACTTTAACAGTCCTTTACTTGAAAGGTGGAGTCTATAAGAACTCCACTTAAATTTGGGCAGTCTTATGACTACAGTGCAAATGATGCTATGTGATTTCTGAAGCTCGGTTACAACAGGCAATATGGTTTCTACTTAGTGTCCTTGGGGCTCTTCTCACTTTCAGAACCCATCCAAGCCACTCCTTGGAGAGGCTGACATGGAAGGGAAGCAACAGCGGACATTAACTTGCCAGCCACGTGACTGAATCAGCTTGGAAGTGGATCCTCCAGCCTCAGTCAAACTCTGCCAACTGATGCTGTGAAACAGAAACAAGCTACCTCTTTCAGGTTTTGCTCAAATTTCAGACTCATGACGAAAATAAACAATTATTATTGCTTTAAAGCACAAGATCTGAAGTAGTTTGTTAGGTAGCAATAGATAATTGATCCAGCTACTATTACATATTCAGGTTAGAAATGAGAACACTGAGACAGAATGGTTAATTAATTACTATAGCACATCATGAGTGCCTAGCAAAATGGATTTTTTCTTTCCCAGGGTTGTGAAACATTCTATGCCTTTCTCTCACTTTCTCCCACTACCTCTCCTCCACTTAGGATTTCTGTTGTCATTACTGTTGTCTTCTGTGTTTTGTCTTTTTTTTTTTTTTCAAGAATGTTATAAAGAGCCTCCATTACTCTAGATTCCTTCTGGAAAGTTGAGTATAGCAGGGATGGGTCAGAGAAGAGAGTTGGCTGTGGCACCATTGGAAAGTGAAAACCAAGCCCACTGACTTACTCTGTGGAAACTTTGGTGGGTTGTCATTGACGTCGGTCAGTGTGATCGTCACTTTGGTTGTCCCTGAGAGTCCACCCATGTGTCCACCCATGTCCTTGGCCTGGATCACCACATGGTACTCCTCCTTGGCTTCCCTATCCATGTTGGGAAGGGCGGTTCTGATGATACCTGGACAGGCGAGCAGGGAACACCACAGATTTGTAACAAAAAAGATGTAGGCACAGGGAAGCAGAGATGAATAAAACAGCACCTGTCTGCACAGAAGAATCACTTCAACATATTTATCATCAAAAGTAGCTGTACTTGGAGCATCATATAGACATATTTTCCAGCAAATTGCCATCGTTATTAATGTAGCATTAAAATTTTATGTTTTATATATTGTACTATAAATGCAAGTAATAATCTCATCCTTCTCAGGTATAACAATTAAAGATGCTAAAGACTGATACATTTGAGGACCCACTATATGAGCATCCATAACATAAACCCATGCTTCTGGACTGACAGCAGAATCCTTTGACTATCAATGCCTGCTGGTTTAAGTTAAAAGTAGATGGGAATACATTAAAATGTTAATATTAGCTTTTTAAGTGTATAACAAATGGGTTAGAAATATACACAATGCTTATGTCAACTCTAGTTGTTTACTATCACCTATCACTGACAAGGATACATTAATAATTGAATTCTACATGATCTCTGGATATTAGTGCATTACTGGTGTGGAAACCATGTTCACTTAAAATCTTTTGGGAATGCATGCAAGCTTTTTTGTCTGTAGATGTAGCAACATTTACACTAGAAATCTAAGAGTGTCATGGAAGATTTAAGCCTTTATCCTTTTCTGACCCCGATGTTTGTATGTTTTTCAGCAATATTATTCAACTCGCTGAGCCTCGTTTTTCTTGTCTGTTAAATAATTTGGTAGGTTCAAATTGGTCCTTCCTAACATGAGTCCCTGAGATAACGAATATTGCAACTATAGTCCCTCCAGCAATTTTAGTATCTCAAAAACTCAGATGCAATTCCACATTTATCCTTGGCAAAATTAATTGGTAAATGCCTTTGATGAAATCATAGCAAGTAGCCCCCTAAATTGTGATCCAAAGCATAGTGTCTACAAATAAATGATCACATAGTAAGTGGAAATTATTCAGTAAGTAGGCAAAATATCTGATCGGCAGGCTATGCAATATAATATTATACACACACAGACATATATACACATGTATTTGATAAATTTCAATGGTATTAATGTAAGTGGATTTTTTTGTAAATATCTTGCAAACGTATGGAGGTATATTGTGGAAAACAGAAGGGAGTTTGAGGTATAATACTGTGGACTGACAGTTTCACAGGATTTTAGTGTTTATTCTAATAAAAGGATCCTAGAATCAAATTTGGTACACATGGAGTGAAACATTTTGGTGTGGGTTTTGGCTGGTATATTCATTCAACTCTTTTTGTTTGCTATTTGTTTTCTGTAAGAATTTGCAGAACCTACTTTTTGGATGTTAATGCCTGTTGGGAACCTCGAAGCTCAGCAGAGGAGGTGGGGATGTGCCACCTCCCAGACGTACCTGAGTCTCATCAGTTCCCATCCCCACCACCCCCAACCCTGCACAGTGGTCTTCAAGCTTTGAGAGCTGCCGGTTTTTACCAGTCCTCAAGTGCTATGGTCTCTTAATTTGGATCCACAGTTGAATTTTATGATAAAACATATTTGAAGATACATTTTTAAGTTGAAGTTGAATTTTAAGAACTGATAGCAGGAGGAAAGTTGCAGTCTAGGATATATTTATTGCTGTGACATGGCGCAATACAAACAAAAGCAGTCACAAGTATAATTCACTGGGTGCTAACTACAGGCCAGACAATGTACAGTACTGTGACATGGTGCCATACAAATAAAAGCAGTCATAAGCATAGTTCACTGAATGCTAGCTACAGGCCAGGCAACGCGCAGTGTCTACACTGCACAATAGTCTTGTTAGGTGGCCCATTCTATATTTTAGAAAACTGAGACTCAAAAAGGTTTCAGTCAGCAGGCCTGGACTCCTTATTCACAATGTGTCACAAATCACAATGCCATTCCATGGTACCTGTCTGTGCTTCTACTGAAAAGTAGGGTTGTCCTTCCAGGATGCTGTACACTAACTTGGCACTGTTTCCATAGGTGGGGTCGTCTGCGTCTGAAGCTGTCACCTGGATCACTGACGTTCCTTAAAAGTGAAACATTCATTAGAGACGATCCCTCCGCTTTTCAAATTATATTCTAGTTTGCAAATTTTGTCTAAAGATTAAAAACTAATGAAAGCCCCCAAATTATTCAGTATGCTTTGACTTTCCAGACTGAGATGCAAAAATAATTTCCCTTCCTCCTCCCTCCCTTTTTAATCCTCATAGCTTAAAAATGAACTTTCTATATTCACAGTGCATCCTGCTATGCTTAGTAGTTAAAATAATAATGTGAACATTATTGCAAAAACATTCTAAGGCCCATGCAACTAGAATGTTCAGTATATCAAATAATTAAATAAAAATCTTCCCAAAGAGTATAATAAAGGATAATTAATGATGAATTGCTTTTCATGAAAGGACAGAGTGCAGTCTTCCATCTGTAGCAGAGCAATAAATACATCATTTTACAGTTGCTTTGCATGTAATAAAATGGCTGCTAATACTACATTTTAATTAATTTATGGCCATAAATATTGTACAGAATGTTGTTCCCTACTGGCATGAAAATTGCATCTTCCCACCTCCAATGGGTCTGGTAGTCACACAACAGAAATCACCAGTAGACATCTGGTGAGATCTAAGGCCAGCAACTGCGAGCCGCAGTGGAAAGAAACCAGGGAATTGAAAGAAGAGGGGATTCTGTTTTTCGTAGGAAAAACTTTTGTTCCTTGACAGTTCAGAATGGGGCAGGGGAGATGGTCAGGGGGGAGCTGGTAATTATAGAATTCCTCTGTGCCAAGCACTGTCTGGGGCATCTTCCAAGTATTCTGCCCCTCTGCTAGGTGCTTTCTACTGGTTCACTGTGCTTGCAAGTTACTGAGTATGACAGGTAGGAAGTTCTGCAGTCTGTTTTGCAAAGTGGGTGACTGTCAGAGGCAGGATTCTAACCTCTACCCAGCAAACAACCAAGCTCAAGTTCTTTCTGTGACAGTTTCAACAGAGGAGCTGGGTTCTATGTGAGAGGCAAGGCAGCCCACTTATACAGCCCCTGTCAGCCCTCTGATCTACAAGTTTGCTGGTGATTTTCATACAGCATAAGAACAAATTTTACTTTTTAAAAAAACTCTATAATTCATTTTTCCATACAAACAACTTTTGGGGGAGGATTCTTCCCACAAAACTAGGTACTATTCTAAATCATGGATATTTGTAATGGCATTAATAAGCTCTATTCTCTACTTTCATGGCAGAGCTTGTGAAAGTATTATTTTTTATGCTTAATTTGCTTAAAGAAATCCACTAAGTTCATTACAACTCTTTGTATTTTACATCTATGTTTAGTTAACTCTCATCAGAGTTTATATTATCCTCATGTGATAGACGACAAAATGAAAACTGAGAAAGATATAAGATGTCTGGGTTGACCTGGTTGGTCAGAGGCACAGCTATGATTCCAATCCAGTACTGTCTGACAGCAGAAAACTCTGATAGGCCACGATGCGAAGTCTGATATTAATCCTTAAGCACTAAGCTGCCCCAAGACATGGGGTCAATGAAAATTCCCTTGGAACATCGTTTTTGATGACTGGCCTTTTCCCCCGTCTCAGCTGCTGCTGTCCTCTATTTAATGATTTCTTTGATGTCTGCTGTTTCTCATTAAAAGTCCCCAGGTGACTACTGAGAAACTAAAGAATTGGGCAAGGCAAAGAGAAGATAGAATAGACCCAGGTGAGTTTTTACAAAGTATGAGAAGGGTTTCACGTTAGTTGGAGGAGAAGAGGGCT